>WEIS01092801.1:0-17270 GCA_013389965.1 Todus mexicanus
TTAAGAAATGAAGCCAAGGAAGCAAAGAGGCAGATAGAAGCAGCTGTCCTGAAGATGAGGAGTGCTAGCAACCCGGTTTGCAGAGCCAGGAAAAACAGACAACACACAAGATGGTTGGTTTTGGACAGTCTCCACAAAGCCAAAGTTCTCATATGTAAGCATCAGCTGGTTTTCACACAGATAGCCCTGATGATAATCCCAGTTTTCAAAATCAATGGGTTTACTGCGAGACAGGAAAAACTTTTAGTTACAAAAAGTTCTGTATGTTATTTAACTCAGGTTAGCAACGACAACATCACCTGATGTCACCACAGTTGAGATACTCACATTGCAGAAGGTGAGAGACCAGAAGAGCAGCCGTATTGTCACTGCAGGTCAATCGTTCCTCTGCCAAGTCTCTCTTGATTTGCAACGCAAACAGGTACCTGAGAGAGAGTTACGAGCACTGGAGTTACAAGTACCACCTCGACATGTGAAAGAATGATAAAAAACAACTGAGCGGTATTTTATAAACGCAGCATCTTCTCATTCTTCCTCTCTCCAAAAACAATGGAGCACAGAAGTCTTCCTATCAAGGATGGCCAAAGAAAATCTAATAACCCATCACTAATCCAGCGTAATTTACCAGCATAAATGAACACACAAGAACAAGGAAGCAGAAGGAAAAGCACAATTTCAACAAGTTTGACTTGTGAAGTAACAGCAGCTGTAATTTTTAGCTAGAAAGAAACCTAATGAACACTTCAAGTGATTTTATCTATTAGAAAAAACAAGAACATCACTGATGAAAAAGAACAAGCATTAATGCTAGCACTCAAATTGATTTCCTCAGGGGTTGTATTTTCCAGGACTAAGATGTTAGCAGCCTACAAAGACTGTAAGAAATTACCTTTCATTTTCTTATACTGCTATACACATTTAATTTTTTTCCAATCCTTCTTAAAGAGGAATAGATCCCCGTTAAATATTTTTACGTAAGCAATAAGTTGCTCGTAAAACATATAAGGATAGAAGAAAAATGTGGCAGCCATGAAAGCATGCTGATAATCACCAGTTTAGCACCCTTAACCAATTATAGTACATTTTTATCAATGCAATGCTAGCAAGTCTTTCATGCTTTCCTTTTTACTTGAAAAGAAGTGCACTAAGGACACCAGTAAACAGGCAACAACTTATTACTATAAACCTCTCAATTGACAGAATGGTCAATAGTCTTAATAGCCCTGAAAGAGAAGAGGATTTTATTTTTTAAAAAGAATTAATTTAAAAACATTATGTATCACATTCCTGAGGCAAAAAGATAAAATATATATATTTTGAATATGTTTGGTGGCTTTTTTAAAGTAATTATCTACGAAAGACTTCAATAAGATCTAGTTTCTACATAACTGACTGAGCTACCTTGATTTCTTCAATACACTCACAGTAAAGTGTACATATCCTTAACAGCATGACAAAAATACCTAGATGGTCTAAGCACAGACCACAATTCCACAATAAACACTCCATAAACAGGCAAAAAATATAGTTCCTGCTCCAAAAAGCTGCATTGCTGAATGACATTCCTACAAGAATCAGCAATTAACATAAGAAAATTGGAAGCGATGTAAGCATTTAGATAGAATTTGTCATTATGAGAAACAATGGCATCACATCACAGCAGTTAGATCATGCTGGTTTGCTCTAAAATAAGTTTGAAGGATAATCAGGACCCTCTGGGGATCTCTGAACCAAATTCCTATTAAAAGTAATAAACTAGGGAAAGGCACTACGTGAGCTCTTTAAATACTAAAATCCTGAAAGCCTTTGTTACAGGCATTGACTTCAACCCGTGTTTCCGAACGCTAGCAAGTGGATACATCTGCTTAATTTACCAAAAATCTGTTATTCATCAGCAAGCGTGACCCATGATGAGCATTGATGAACAACGTGAACAGTAAAGCGTACTTGCTAGTTCGATACTGAAGTGTGGACTTCAGAAGCTCAAATAATAATTTATTAAAATATGTACTTCTAATTTTATACAGGTACTCTATGAATTTTCGTATTTTCTCTACACCACGGTGTCTCTTTTGACACCACGATGTCTGTGTAGCCCTAAGCAGCACTGTTTTCTCTTCTGAAAAATACTTTTTCCAATAGTATTCACCTGCCAACGTTGATCTGCTAGAACTGCAACGCTAATGAAAAGTTCCTTTACACTCACCTACAATATAAGGTGTTCTTTTTGCAACAGATGCAATGTTCTCCTACTCCTACCTTCCTATTATTTCAGTATGTAACACAAATCAAATTCGTCAAAAAATACTTTACCTGGTATATTCCTCTTGCAACTGACCCGGATCTGGAGGGAAAAACTTTACAGCTAGACGAAGCATTGTAGTCTTTGGTCCTATAAGAAAAGTTAAGCCATGTCACACAAAAAAGTCTTCATAGGCAAACACAAGTTATGTTTTCCAACATGCAGAGAAATACAGCGCACACGAAGTCTTGTGAGCTTTCAGCTTGCCAGTATATACTATAGGAGGCCTATGGCATATAGATCGTCCGTGTCAATGGAGGTACAGCAGATAGTTTTCAGAGGTATTCTCCATGCTAATTCCAAGGTAAGGTTCCAGTCTGCGTGCTGTGAAAATAGTTTCGTACAACACGAAAGCTACAATGCTCCAAAGCAACTACTTGACTGCACACAAAAGCATCACAGATGACCCAGTCAGAGGCTCCCAGAAGGGGAGGGGGGTGGATACGCAGCCCGCAGGCTCTGCCAACACCAATCACCACCATCACCAGTTGATGAACTGAATCCACAAGTCTGGCTGGACCCAGCTGGTCCCCTGCAGAGCCAGAAGTGGTTTTTGCAGCTTGCTCCCAGCATGCCCAGTAATATAAATTTCTTCCCGTTTTCAAGTGTTCTCGACAATCTTCGCAACATGGAGAAAACTATTTTAATGTTTAAAGCTGAACAGGTTGCTGTCGAAGTATTTGGAATAGTTCACAATGCTCTGTGTAACATTTTATAAGAAGAAAATCCAAGTGCAACTGGACCGCGTTAACAGTTTCAACATCACAGCTCAGCCTGCTGAACCAGCTGACTCAATGCCTGCAATCCTCTGTTTCAACTGTATGGTTGCAGGAATGTTACCACAATCATTTACTGATGGGAGCCCCACTGTTTTGCTGGGGTTTTTCCTGTCTGAAAGCAGAAAAGACTGAGTATTTTGTAGGCAGGCAGAGCACTAGCCAACCTTTGCTAACAGAAGCCTACTGAGCATTCATCTCACATTTGCAGGCATCCTCCAGACGAGACGAGCGCCGCTCATCCACCACAGCCCCACGCTCCACTGACGCTGTCTTCACTCAACTGCAACAAACCTGGCCCCAGCGTGCCCATGACCACGAGGAGCATGGACACTGTGCACTGAGCATGCAGGACAAACTTAGGGAAGACAGACCTCCTCGAAAAGGCAGACTAAGACCTGGGAAGGGAAAAACTGCAACTCCGTGTTCTCGCTAGACTCTTCTCCTCCAGGCACTATGGTGAGGATATCCATGTATTTTACAACACGACTGCAGCTCAGAGCCAGCCTGGCTTACTCCAGAGGTGCCTTTCAGCCCCATCCACCCTGGGCCAGTGGGCCAATGCCATTTCAAAGCAAGCTTAGCTAAATAAAATAATTTTTTTAAAAATAATCAAATCTGTTTGAATGTGTTAGTGAGCACAAGCCAATCTGTTTGAATTTATTTTAAATACCAGTATCTCTCTAAAGTCTGACAATGTCCAATTTCCCCATCAACCAAGTGGTACTTATAACTAAGCTGTAATTCCTTCCAGCCAGGAGCGTTGGAAAAACAAAACAAACAAGCCTAACTGCATGGAGTATTTGGGAGGCGGGCTGGGAAGGGAGGGAGTGGAGGCAGACTAGAGTGAAAGTGTTATAATATCCTCCTAAAGAAGTCTTCTTTTATAGCTGTTGCGGCTCATCTGCTTAAAAAAATCAAATGGTAGTAGAATTTAAAACTATGACCTTAAATTTAAAAAAATACCTAGCTAGAACTGGGGATTTCTTGTTTTCTGGCAATTGGTTTTAAGCAAAAGAGTAACCAAAAAACTACCTCCCAGGACTAATTTTCAATATTTTTCACTTAAGATTTTGAAAGGAGTAGGAAGCCACCACACCCTTCTAATCTTGTTCTTTCTCAAAGCCTTTATAATCAGAAACAGAAAACAAGCAAAGAGTTTAACCTCGTTCTAAAGGAAAAAACAAAGTTCGATCTAATCTTTCAGCATCAGAACTATCATATTGTATTCAATTATTCTTAGCCTTTAGAGAGCATCTGACATTACTCTTTAGAGTAGCATAAAGCAAAGACAGCATCACTATTGCAATATCCTCCTGGCCACAGAGCAGAAACAAATCTGACAGTTGAAGCAAAGAGGACTCGAAAGCTGCAGCCACCCACCAGGTGGGAGACCCCTTTAGAGAGTTTTGGAGAATGAGACAGGAATACGGATCCTGCTGAAGTTCCCTGCACATCAGCAAGCTCTGCATGAAGATTTTTGCAGCCCTTCTGGAAGGTGCATCAGCTCCGGTGACTGCAGACGCCACCTCCTTCCCAAGCAATGAGCACAATAAGCCAGAATATTCCTTTTTCTTTGCCTCATAAGACAACACGAGTTACGAAAGCTCACAAACAGCAAATGTGATGTTTCACTTAAATGTAACACCAGCTGACCCAGTCTATCTAGATATTTATCACAAAGAACCATACCTTCAGGAAGTTTCCATTCCGCCCACCCCATACTACATATTAAAAACGCCAGCTTTGCATGCCCAAACAGAAACCACTGCCACCCCCATCAAATACAACATTCAGAGAAGCATAACCAGTAAATCAAGTAGTAAATGTGAAAGCGACTCACATAAAGCAGATGCAAATTAAGGAAAAAAAATTCCTTTTTTAAAACTACTTACTCCGTAGTTGTTTAATAACAGGTTTCATAGGTTCCAGCCAAATCTGAAATGAAAGAAAAATATTTACTGACATTAGCGCTTGAATAGAACACGAAAACATCAAAAGGAAATTCAAGCAAAGCAGTGGGTTTGAGTATGCACTTCTTCTTTCATTTAAAAAAAAGTGTACTTATCTATTTGAACTGACATTTATCATCAGTAGAAAAACCACTGATCCATGCTTATAGCTCACATGGACAGCGAAGTCAGCAAAAGCATATCGTCGCTGCCAACAGGGCAGAAACCATGGCAAAACACACAGCTGGAGACAGGAGCCAGGCTAGAGAATTACAGAAGGTCTGGAGAACGCGACAAGGTCCAACATCAGCAACTATTTAACTGCTTTATAGATTATTTTTTTTTTGAGATTTAACAAGAAGTAGAACCTGATTCCTCCTCTCTGCTTTACCAGTTTACGTCATTCTAATGAAGCAGATTTACAAGAATCGAAGAGATAATCCTAGAGGAGACTCCAGTAGACTTGCAAAACATTTGAGAGTCAAGCGACTGCATTCACTTAATCTTTTCATGACACGGAATTTGTCAGAGACTGTACCTACCCAATATGACTGGGTGTTCTGGAACTCAATCCCAAAGTAGTCCGACTCAATCAAATTCAGATGCTTGTAAACTTCTGTTAGTAACGTCTGTCCGTAATATTTTGACTAAGGAAGTAAAAAAAAATAATATATATATATATACAGTTAGATTAATACAAATAAGTTTCCAGCAAATGGGNTAAGGAAGTAAAAAAAAATAATATATATATATATATATACAGTTAGATTAATACAAATAAGTTTCCAGCAAATGGGGAAAAAAAAAAAAGGTGGCATCTTTAGAAACTGTAGAAAAATATCTCAAAGATTCTTCACATTATTCTTGTCACTGTAATATGCAAACACCTAATATACAGAAAGAGTTCCATACCAACAACTTGCACAGAACCACAGTAACTCAGGCTGGAAGGGGTCACTGGAGACCACCTAAATCCCACCTCCTGTTCAAGGCAGAGTCAGCCATGAGGCCAAACGAGATCAGCTGCCAACTATTTGCAGCTCCTTCAATAAACCAGCACCATTTGTCTGTGTAGCTGGCCAGCATGGGCTCTCCCCCAGCTGCAATGGACTCAAGGAGGGGCTGCCAAAACCCTGCTTGCAGACAGCCCCCCTCACTTGTACCAGGGACCACGCTCCCAACTTATGCACCAGCAAGACTTGATAAATACGTGCAGATGATCTAAGTGAGTCCAAGACAGCCAAGGAAGGCTGGTGCAGCGTGGATTGTACCCAACCAGAATTTACCCCTAACCTAGGAAGCTCTGTCTGGCCCTGCAGGAAAGCAAGAGCTGTGCAAGCAGGACTTCATGAGGCCAGGCTGACCACGGCCAGGGATCACACTGACTGAGCAAAGGCTGCTTGGTGCAACTGTCACATGCAAAGTGTTTGCTCACAGAGCTAGAACTTTGAAATACCTGAACTCTAACTACGGTGTTCAAGAAAACACGAGGTGGTAGTATTTGTTCTGTTAATTAAGAAATAAACAGGACGGCTACAGTTCCCAGCCAAAGAAACCACTGGGAACTCGAACACTCTCCTCTCACACCCTCCTCTCACACCATGCCTTCTCTGTGAAGCCATCTGCGATGAATTCCTCCCTCAAGAAATGCACCTGATAGCCCTTTCCACAGTTAAGTTGGGTGCAAAGCTACAAAACAAACCTTGGCAGAAATCAGCTATCCTAAACCGGAAAACTTTCACAGCGCGCACAAACCAACCACTTCTTGATTATTAAAACACAGGAGCTTGCTCTCAGCTTCTACTATTGCACGACTGTAGCAGCCACACGAAGGAAAAAAAAAACGCATTTATGAACCTGCGTCTCTGTCCACGGAAAGAATTCAAAGGGCTTTCACATTCCTCAGCAGCTGTTCCAGCAACACGCAAAAGCTAGCAGGGTAGCTCGCGTAGGCTGCGGAAGGAGGTAGCACGGCCAGTTGCATCACTTTGATGGCCCAAGGTAGAACACAGGAATCCTGCAACTGCAGTAACAGGATTTGGCATCGCTCTAGTTGGCCAGGTGATCCAGCCGAATACACTTCAGGCACTCACACCACCAAGGACTTGTTTATTTGGAAAAGTCAGAGTGTCAGAAGGCTCGAGAAGCCTCCCATCAAAGCAGGCACACAATTCTGCAACTGACCCTTTAAACTCAGAACATTGCATCTTTTACAATTATCAGGCATTATAATAAATTAGTAACACAATTAAGAGTAATTTAATAAAATGCAACTGAAACTATCTAATAAAAGAATGTGCCACGCTAGGTTAAAATACAAAAGGTTTAAAAGAGTAAAAAAAGCAAAAGTTGGGGAAATGGTTTCACATTACCAAGCTGCATAAAAATTCAAGAGTAATTGCATCTTAGAGGAAAGAGGGATCGACCGCCAATGTTTTTAGAACTGTGCAATTCAGCTAAATTAGGAGAAATGATCCAGTTCTTCATCACTTCAGCGGATCCTGATGACAGTACGGTGGGAAGGAGCGCTCTCTCTTTCTGGACACGTCCTGCGATGTCTACAACAGCATCTTTTTGTAAGAACCCAGTCGAATTGTTTTAGCCAAAAATCTGTGCTTGCAGAAGACTCTGTAGGAATGCGGTTTGGTTTTTAAACGACGACAACGAAATAAGGAAGGATACAGATAATGGTAAGCCACATCTTCAGTAAATAACATTCTTGCTCTTCTGTCTATGGGCACGCTTCTCAGGCGTGCTACAGACTGCTGGCCACAGGACGCACGTGCTCGCAGAAAAACGCATTTTGGAAATCAAATTTAACTCTCGAAACACATTTCTTGCTTTGCACTTTTGAATAAATCTTAAAATAGTAAAAGAATAAAATATCCTTAAATATAGTAGGATTAATTTTTTTTTTAAGGTAGAGATACACATGCATTTATTATTATTATTATTATTATTGTTGTTGTTGTATGCCTACTGTTCCCAGGCACCACAGATTTGAGATGGGAATACTTTTTAGCCAGGAATATTTGCGGGGATGCAGCAGTACCCAGAACAACCTCGTCCATGTCCACCTGCAGAAGATGGGGCACAACAGCCTGCCTTCTCATGGATAGATCTATCTAACCTCTAGAAGCCATTGACCAGGAGATGTCCACTGATCCCAAGTCTCTGATTTCTCCTTTGTGAAATAAGCAGCAACTGTGGTTCCAATCACATTCTATTAGAACGGATAAACTTAGATTAACTTGAGAAAGATGTCTGGTAAGAGTTAGGCAAGCTTTACAGTCAAACTGTGTGCTGTGTTAAGGAAACCACGTCCCGTCCACGGCTAGTTAAAATTACCCTGGTCAGATCATAATGCACAGGTTTCTCCCACCACTGCATTTAAACCGAGTGACATTTCTGTGCCTCCCTCCTAGCTCTGTGCCTGACGACAGTCCAGCTGCCTTGCCAAAAAGGGAGTCTCTTGGGAGACCAAATCCTCCAGTAAGCAGTGTATCTGCATGAGAGAAAGAAGTTTATATTTGACATCGGCACTCACAAGTGGCCAACACAGAGAGCCCTGCAAGTGGCCGATGAGAAGCACAGGCAAGAGAAGTAAACTGAACTGATTTAAAGAAAGAGCCCTTCACCACTCATGGATTTATTATTTTTTTTCCAGTTGTGCATTTTAGTGGTCTTCCTAATGAAAAAGTGATTTCTCATCTTCTGGCAAGCTAAAAAAATATAAATTACAACTGGCAACTAAGCACAGTAGACACCCCAGACTTGTTATTTCCTCTTTTAACCAGAAATACACAAACATTTCAGTGAGTTTATAGCTCTGTTTATCTGCAGCCTTTTTGCAATCTGTTAGATCTCTGTCCAAATGCAGCATGATACACACAAAACACCTTCAAAACTCCCTATTAATAACTACCATTAATGCCATGTATAAACAAAAGCTGCATTTATGAATACAGGGTGAAAGTTTAAACCACATTTAATATAAAGAAGGAAATAACATAAGATGGCATGGAATACCATTCTTTAAATTCTTGTTTTCATGGCTAAAACAAGACCACCTTACGGCTCCACATCCAGTTTCTAATTTGCAGACTGGAAAACTAAAACCACAGCTTTCTTCTTTTTCAGTACTTTATTAGCTTCAACTTTGATTTGAACAAGCAACTCAAATGAAAACGGCCTGTGTCTCCCCACAAAAACAGGTACCTGCTAACAACAGACGTATCAAACTCGGGTTTCATGCGCTCAGCCAACGCTGCTTAAATACTATTTCAATGATCTGAATATTTAACAACATCTTTCAGCTTCAATTATTTCAATTTTTCTCTTAATGCTTTGGAAGAAAATTGCATTTTAAATACATGTATTTGTTCACTCTTACATACTGACAGGTCCCGACTACAGGTTACATTACTAAGATGATAGGACAAGGGGTAACAGGTATAAATTGGAACACAGGAGGTTCCACTTGAAGATTAGGAGGAACTTGTTTGCAGTGAGGGTGCCAGAGCCTGGCCCAGGCTGCCCAGGGGGGTTGTGGAGTCTCCGTCTCTGGAGACGTTTCAAACCCCCCTGGACGAGTTCCTGTGGGACTTGGTCTGGGTGATCCTGCTCCGGCAATGGGGGGATTGGACTAGATGAGCTTTCGAGGTTCCTTTTAATTCCTAACAATCTGTGAAGCTGTGACAACGCCAAAAAAAGAGCTTGCAGTGCATTTAACAACTTCCAGAACATTGGATGCACAACCTTTGACGTCAGGGGTTTTGACCGTCTCGTACAAGACCCATCCCGCTGCTTCACACCCTTTCAGCCCCTACCTGTCACATACTGAAGACAATGATCCTGACTCCTTCCAGAACTGGATTGAGTTAACCCAGCGCGCACATAAAGTTTGTTGTGAAACTTCTTCCTATTTTCTGCCCTAGTCACGGGTAATTCTACTCAAATATGAAAGCTGCAAAACCATTTACAAATTTTTGAGCTATTTTAAGTTACGTTACTACGACGCATATTGGGCATAATTTTTTGCAAGATTCCCCTCCCCAAGGTTTTCTATCCTAAGATTTCAGTGGTTGGTTTTGTGGTGGAGTTTGTTTGTTTTGGTGTTTTGGTTTTGTGGTGAGGTTGTGTTGTTGTTTGTTCTGTTTGTTTGTCTTTAACAGAATTCACAGCCAGACAAAACATTCTAGAAATGTAAGCCTCTGGCTCATTTTATTAAGGTTAGCTTTAAAATCTGAGATTATTTAAAGTTTCAAGCTGTATTAGAGCACTTCACTATCAAATGGACCAGCTCTATCCAACAAACATGATTTTCCAGAGCGGCTAGATTCGCTGGATGCCTGAAAGTAGGAAAACAATAATTTGTCGACATGAGAAAAGATCCCCAAGAGCAACGGAAAGGTGAATAAGATGGAGAATGTATACTAAGGTAGAAAGCACGTAGCAACAAAAAACGGTTCCAAAAGTGCTCTCGCGCTGAAATAGCTGCAGCACTCAAAAGAAGATGTGTTGTGCCCAGAGAAAAACAAAACGGGCACCACGGTTAAACATTCCACCAACACATGGTCCCCAAGCGCCACATACAAGCAGCACACATGAAGATCCAGATAAAAGTTACTGAGTGTCAAGCAAAAAATTCTCAGTCGCTGAAAAGAAAAATAAAACCATGAACTGCCCAATAACTCGGCTTCATACACTGCTCTAGACTATCTGGGGAACAGGTAAGTCACCCAAATTGAAACCTTGGACCACATCACTGGTAAGAATTTCACAGGATGCTGCTGCTTCACAGCTTGGCAGCAGAGCTGATGCTCGCTAATGGTTAAACATTCAGACAACAGTGGCGACAGTAGCACGAAAAGCAGCTGCTTTGGGTTGGCTGATCCCACGCAGAGGCAAAGATCACAGCAGTGGAAATGCATGAAAATTGCGCTAATGGTGGCGTTGAGACAGTTTTTACCACACGTACTATTCCAAATAGAACGCCAAGGGCCCAGAGTAATGCCACACGGACAGTATGTCTCAACCATCAAGAGCACCCTTCAAAGGGCACAGCCTCGTCAGCGTGCTATGTTAAATACCTGCACTATTTCAAGCCTTTAAACAACTTGGCTGTTGAAATAGCCAGGGACAGGTCCAAGTGTCTAGTTATAAAAAAGTCGAGCTGTCAAAATAGGCAGGATGCCATTAATCTCCATTCTCAGAAAAAGCCTTCTTCCACTTCAAGGACTTAAGGTTCATAACAGAACATCTAAGTACCTTCTTTGTTCGTATAAGCTGTAAAACAGGATAGTAAAGCTAAGAAACTGTAAGTTAGCACTGATGATCTCCATTTCCCCCCCAAACGACGCGACAAGACCCTACACTCTCGTGCAAATCACACGTTTAGACTGTAGGCACAGCGTCACTTTATATGCATGTACAGTAAAATTCCACGGGTTTAAGTAATTTTAAATATAGGTATTACTTTGATTCCCTTTGTCTGTAAAAACAAAAATAATAATCATTTTTTTAAAATCACTAAAATTACTTGTCTTTCTTCAGTTATTATGTTTTTGCCTCAAAACCACCACCCATCAAACGGATTTGCTCTGGGCTTTCCCCACAAGGTGTTACAGTACTCTAGGTTGGCACATTACTTGAGGAAGCCTCCCTCAAGGAAACAGGTTAAAACAGCCATGAAATAAGACAATCAGGAAAGATTCTTTATAAAACTGAGGTATTTTTACAGGAAAGGCTGAAACTATTTTTGCTTCGTGTAAAACTGAAATTGTACCAGCTATCCTAACATCATTCCCCACTGTACTTTGAGCAAAGCTTTGATACCATGGTGATGGGTTAATAAATACCTACAGGCCAGATAAGATAAGGCCAAAGCCTTTTTAACTTCCCCTTTGCCAGGAGTAGTCCTTCCTAGCCCTCTGGCTTTGGGCTGCCTGCCCAAGAAGTGGGCTGAGGGGCACAGTGATGCCCGTCCTTTATGATTTCAGTCGAAGTACAGACAGAAAAGTTACAGGCAAAACGTTCTCAGTATGTTTACAATAAAGAGAGCTTAAAAATAGTTCACCCTTACACCATTTTGGTGTCAAGCTAAGTAAATACGTCTCTCTTACTGTCCTTCAGTTCACTCTTCTGAACCCCTAACAAGAAAAGCTTTTCATCTGCTCACAGGGTAAAGCATACTCACTGCAAAGTACCACAACCATACAATTATCAACTCAATCCACTGTATTCATATTTCCAGGACTGTGATAGCATTTGATCATCATTTTACTAAATGGTTTCCACGTTTTAAGTTAGAATATGCGAATATAATAGACTTCTCACACAGGAATACTCAGATTGTTTCTCCTTTGCTGCAATATAACTCATTTCTCTTCTCACATATTAGGACACCTAGTATCTAGAGGACCATAAAGTAGTAAATTGTTTTAATAATAGTTTTAGTTCACATCTTCCTATGCAAAAAAAATGAAAATGGCAACAAAAAAACACACCCACCAAATGTCTGTCAATAAAATGGCTGCGTTTTAACCTTTCCCCACCCAATGCCACATTCCTATATAGCATCAAAAGAGTCAAATCCCCAAACACAAAATAATAGGTCTAAAAAACAAACAGTAGAATCAAACAGTACACAAATGGTAAAGCTTCAATTACCTTCCTTTTAAACCCTAAGAAATGGCAAATTTCAAGCAGTGAATTACTAACTTTCTCCTTTGAGGTCAGATAAAAATAAGTCCTAAGGCAGCTTAGTTGCCATATTTAGGAGAGTCAAACCAGAGCAATGACAAACATCTGCCTATGACTCTTTCTGGAATTGTGACTGTTTCTTCTTGGCCAGGGAAGAAAAACACTGAGCTGGCTAACACAGCATCTCAATTCCTTCAGCACAGCGCTTAACAAGATTCAGAAGCAGCCTGCCCTCCCACTTCCCACATATTTAAGCCGTTAATACTTTTACAGCACAAGAGGGGAAAAAAAGCCTTTATGAAACCAAGGTCTAAGTAGGTGAAGGGAGAGCAAGGAAGAGGCAGGAGGGCACCTCATGCCAGAGCCCGGCTCTGCTGGAAAGGCAGCGGCAGGCTGCCTCGTCCTGCCAAAGAAGCCGCAGCGTTCTAGTGCTGGCGATGCACTCGGGGTTTGCCACAGCTCGCAGCACAGACAGTCTCTCTGAAAAGTAACTTCAGCATATATGTTTTTCAATGCCCACAGCACACTCCCTGTCTTTAACAGATGCATACTTCTTTACTTAAAACCGCTCAATAACAGCATTTGAAGGCACGTCATTCCCGTTTCAGCCCCAACGAAGTTCTTAGGGGTACTAATGCTTTCAGCGGGCGTGAGCTGAAAACACTCTCTACAAACCACAGGAAGTCATTAGGCACATACACACTTTTATATTGCTTCCTCTGCCGCTTCAAAAAAACCTCCTGTGGTCCCAACCCAGTTCCTGATTTCAGGACTCGCCACTGCAGCAAGTTAACAGCTGTGTGCTCTGGTGGCTGCTCAGAAACAACAGGCATCTGCAAAAGGTGCTGTTTTCACCATACCTTTTCCATTACGGGTGCCTGCAAACTGCACAGAAAGCAGAATAACTAAATGTGGCTATTCTGTTTTTACACTTACTAATTTTACACTTACTAAGGCAATTTGTATATTTAAATGAGCCAAGGAAGAGTCACAGAGGTGGCCAGCGTAGACAGTATCACTATCCAACAGAGTAACCATCAAGTAGCTATTTTCTCATTAGCGTAGAATAAGGCAGTTACATTTTGTAGTAATATAATGGTAAGTTTCACGGGGTACATCAGTAAACTCCAAAAGACATGAACAGTGAATGAATATCTACTAAGAAAATACAGGTGGAAAAAACCTTAATCTTATTTCACTAGCCTGTTGTCATGAATGGCAGCGTGTCAAGCGTTTCCCTCCCAGGTTGCCCATCAGTGTCAGAATCATAGAATCGTTTTGGTTGGAAGAAACCTTTAAGATCATCAGGTCCAACCATTAATCCAGCAGTGCCAGGTGATCACTAAAATCACATCCCTAAGCGCTCTATCTACACGACTCCACCACTGCCCTGGGCAGCCTGTTCCAGTGCTTTAAAACCCTTTTGGTGAAGAATTTTTTCCTAACATCCAATTTAAACCTCCCCTGGAGCAACTTAAGGCCGTTTCCTCTTGTCCTACTGCTTGTCACACGGGAAAACAGATCAATCCCCACCTCACTACAATCTCCTTTCAGGTAGTTGTAGAGAATGAGAAGGTCTCCCCTGAGCCTCCTTTTCTCCAGGCTGAAGAACCCCACTTCCCTCCACTATCCCTCACGAAACTTGTGCTCTAGACCCTTCACCAGGTTTGTTGCCCTTCCCTGGACACACTCTGGCACCTCAATGTCTGTTTTGCAGTGAGAAGCCAAAAATGAACACGTGAATTGAGGCGCAGCCTTCCCACCGCAAGTACAGGGGGACGATCACTGCAGGGATGCACAACGTGCTCCATCTTTTACACACTTGATAAGAGAACAAGAAAAGGTACAGACACCTTCAAGAAACTGAGCGATGCACAAGAAAACAAGAGGCCTGGCAGAAATGCAGGAAAAATCCTGCATTTTCCCCAAGGCTCAGCTTCATGCTTCGAGGCACAAGAGCACTTGCGCGAGCCTGATTCGCAGAGAACAACTTCAGAGTATGGTGAGGCTGCAGGAGAAAACTGGAATCCCAGCCCGAGTTAGTTGAAATCTAAGGCAAATTCAAACCAACATAGAACTAACTCATACTATTAATACGTTTTTTTGAGAAGCAAGTTACTTCATTACATTTAATAAAGAAAGGACTTGTGTGCTCAAAGCAACTCAACAAAGAACAGCACGAAAGAAAAAGATCTAGGTTTAAGTTTTCCCATTGAGTAAAACAGGCAGGTAGATCCACCTGGCTTTGCCGAGTACTAATGCCTGTACTATGATTTTATGATGGCTGATAGAGTTCTGCAGAATTCGCTCTGCAATAGCTGAAAAGAAAGAAACATTCAACTAAATGTAACACGCAACTATTCTTCACTGTCAAATTTCACTTTATTTTCAAGCAGAAGGAGAAGAGGAAGTACACGCAACTGAAGGCGCCAAGTTCTCCCCAAACAGAGTTTTGTAAACTTGAAGCATAATAATCTAAACTTCTTTTTGCACGGCACTTCCTCATAGCATAGAGAATAAATCACCTAAGATAAAAAGCACACGTATTTCCTACATCAGGAACAACATATAGACCAAATATTAAACATCACATTATGGTAGCAACGCCATTAAATGTCCTGTAAGCTAGAGAAAATAGAAAACTGGGTTAGAGAGGCAGACCTTATAGACTGGCTGTCTACAGAGCCCCCCAAAAAGCAATGCCTCAGAGAATGCAGCTGGACGATGTGGAAAGCCTGACCTCTTCCTTGTTGACTAAACTTGCTAGTTCTCTTTCCTGGATTTTAAGACAGCACCAGACTCTAAGCTATCATCGGTACCACTTTCTTCCCAACTATGCCATGCAAAAAGTTCCCTTGTTTCCCCTAACCCAGACGCACCTTGTACTGTATCTTTTTGACAGCCCGAAGGTCTGTCACTGCAACACACTACTCTCCCAACTCTACCACAAATCAATGCAAAAGCTTTCAGTGAGTATAAACCTAACTTCCTATAACCTAAATTCCTATAGCCTAAGTCATCCTTTGTTGCAGCACATTTTATTGTCTTCCATAACCAGCACCAGATAAGTATAATTTCATCAAGTGGTCATTTTGGGAAGAGGACAAGTACCCCATGATATGGCACAGGCAAGATTTGAACTGACTAAACAAGCTGGCCGTAAAAAGGGAAAAAAACCCCACAACTCATGAAAAGAATTAATATTCTAATTTAGCTTTGGATGGGAACGTTCCATTCTCATCTGTTTTTGGCAGGTGAAAACCCCCCATATATACCAAATTTCTGTATTTTTTTTTTAAACTCTAGAAAACATCCTAGCATTTCTCCATGCCTTAACATTCAAAACAGATTCCCTGGAGAGAAGCTCTGCTCCAGTGTAGTTTGAAGAATAGCTCCCTCTTACCAACTAACCAAATTCATAGTTAAAACCGAGCAGTACTGATGGTGAGAGCAGAGACAGGGAATTTAAGACAAAATGCAATGCAGTGTAGCTACAGTAACTTTTCACACACTGCTCTATTTTGTTCTCATCCGATCCATTAGGCTACTTTGTCGGTCTCTTGCTGTTTGGTGAGTTAAAAAAAAACCCAAATGCAGGGAAAAGCTACCAAATTAGAGTATTCACCACCACCTTCCAGGAGATAACCGAGTGTTTGAAATGCATCCTGGAGAAAGGAGGGAATAACAAGGAAAACCCACATGGATTAAACCTTCACTGCTGCTATTCCGTTTGTTCCGTACAGTTGAAGTTGTTGATGTGGCTCATTTTAGGCAGCTTCATAAGTGAGGCAGTAAATAGGGCTCCTGCATCAGCTTCCCCACAGCACTGCACACACCACTTTCCTCGGTAAAAAGTTTTCTGCCAGAATTCTTAACGAAAGAAGGGAAAATTATCTGATTTGGGGGGAAAAAACCCTGCGCCCTTTACCGTAAGCTACAGCACCTATGAGAAAGTCCTTAGTGTCCCAACACGCTGAAAAAATATTGCTGACCTCAATCAATAAACAGCTAACGAAGGCAACATCACCACTCGTTTCCACACTCAGTGAAACAAAAATTGCAAAAGTAAAGACGAGTGTGGTAGTGGCACTACCATCAAAGCTTCTAGCCCTATAGGACAGGATGAATTTCTCATCACTTTGTTAAAAACAGAAACAAAACCACACAGACACAACCATCTGTGGTAACCCACAACACCTATTCAGCAAATGTGCCCGACTTTTCCTAACTATTACCCTCAAGTCCCAAGTGAAAAATTCCAATTTTCCATCCTAACTAGCAGCCAGCAGTTACTGCTATCCTACCAGCCCACCCAACAAATTAGAAGGCAGTTTGCTATCCTCTGCTACCTCATTTAGACAAAAATGAAAGGCTATGTAGGCAGCGTAGGACTCTAATGCTACACTTGCTGACCACGAACCTTTCTGTGCTCAATGCTCTACAAATGAACAAAGAGGGACCCCTTCTCCTCACTGCTTACAGCATCAGGCAAAAGAGTCTAAAGTTGTTCAGTTCTGACTGAGCTCCTAAAGAAGA
>WEIS01092801.1:21822-34125 GCA_013389965.1 Todus mexicanus
AAATTGGCATAAACACATTCACCCCATTCTGATAAACAGCTACTGGAAGGGACAGGCACCACAGTTACTCAAAAGAAAAAAGATGTGAGCGGTGACAGCCAAGGAAGCAGCGCATGGAGCGGCCCCGCAGCAGAGAGAGCAGCCTCCCCTCCAGCCTGAAGCCAGCTGGTTTCTGAAGGCAAGGGAGGCAGGCCACTCAACTCCAGACTAAACAAGGAACTCCTAGGTACTTTTACTAGCTTCGGTTACCAGCCAGGAGACACCAAAGTCAAGTCAAACAGAAACTGCAGAAGTCAAAGTCCTTCCTCACAGGTGTTAACAGGAAAAGTGAACTCAACAGGGGTTGGCCTCGCATCCTGCTAGTGACACATTCCTAAAAGTCTTTACTGCTAGACTAGTCCCTAGCCGGCGTATGTTCAGACTTTAAAGGTCTAACAAGTACCTAGGCAGAAAACACAGCGTGCAGAAGGAAGCCACACTTCCCTAGNCACAGTGTGCAGAAGGAAGCCACGCTTCCCTAGAAAACCAGTGTCCTGCTGCTGTGTGGCAACTGTGAGCGTCTCCCCAAGCCACTTCCAGTTCCCTCTCAATGCACTCTACTAATGCTGTTACAATTACTAAAAACCCCCGGATAGCCTGGCCGGCTCCAACTGCCTCAAAACCCAGAAGTGTGAGGAGTATTAACCATAGACCTCTACGATCATCACGTCCAACCATCAACCCAACACTACCACGACCACTAAACTACGTCCCAAAATGCCACGTCAACACATTTTTTGAACATCTCCAGGGACTCCACCACTTCCTTGGGCATCCTGTTGTAGTGCTTCATCACTCTGTCAGGGAAGAAATTTTTCCTAATATCCAATCTAAACATCCCCTGGCACAACTGAAGCCCATTTTCTCTTGTTCTCTTGACCAAGCCAGCCACTATTTCCAGTTTCACCACCAATTACAGTTAATGTATCACGTTTTATGTAAGTATGACTACACACGGTATTTCTTCACAAAAACTGTTGTGCCGTGATTTGGAAAGCATTTCAGTTGAAGAGGCTGACTAAATGAAAGGCGGAGGAAAATGAAGGGTGAAGCCTGAGACAGGCGGCAAACTCTGGGAAGAAAGAGAGGCTCTACAGGCAGAGCAGAGAAAGCATCCAGCAGCATTTAGAGCCTCCCACCCTGGGCGAGCCAGGACAAGATCTCATTTACATCCTCCCCAATGCAAAAACTAAAATGCAATGTTACCACAATATTGGAATCACAGAATTGTTTACATTGGGAAAGACCTTGCAGATCATTGAGTCTGACTGTAAACCTAACACTGCCAAGTCCACCACTAAACCACATCCCAGATTAGTGGTTCTAAGCAAATGAATCTTCCTCGCATTCACTCACCCTGAACTTCTTTGCACTCGAGTGCTTCTCCTGATAATTTCCTATAAACCAGGACCAGGCATCAAAGCTACACGAACACCCTGAAGCATGATGACAGAATGACTGTCACTCTCAGCCTCAAGGGAAGGAGCAGATGGAACAAAACTTACAAAATTTAGGTAGCTATGTACTTCTTGACGCCTTTTTGAAATAGCCTGAATTCTGTCTTTTACCTGGATGAAATAAACGCACTTTTCAGAAGCAAGGCACCATTCTTCAGCCAGCAGCAAATCTGAAAAGGCAGCCTACACCTGAGGATATGTTTGCTTAAGATACCAAGAGGTTTCAAATTAACTGCTCCAAGTATGGTGTCTTTTGGTCTGTTGTACCATACACCATCCCTCACCTATGCAGAAAGGCTGGTCTGAACTAATGCCAATTGTGCAGTTCCCTGGCGTGAGCAGGGTGACCCCCAACTTGTGTAGGATGGGACTCCCAACACCTGCACATGGTGGGAGCTTGGTCAGAGCAGCAAGGATGCGCTCTCAGCAGGAGCTCTCAAAACACGTCCCCTTCAGTCCACCAGAAGCAAACTTCCCTCTTTTGCCTTTTTTCACTAGGCAACAGCAACCCAGTAACAGTGCTACACCAAGCTGGCACCAACAGATGCATTGGGAATCCAACTGCAACAATGAGGGATGAAGACTATGAGTGCCCTAGGGGCAGCAAACCCAGAGCTCTCACTCCTCTTACGAGCACCATCCTTGTCACAACCACAAAAGGGGTGTCACGTCCCTGTCCCGCATTGGTGTACTGCTGCAGCCAGCAGTGCCAGCGACTGCACACTTGCCTGGAAGGAAATAAACGTGCAGGGACAATAGAGACAGATCGCTGCTGTCCCTGCCAGATGAGTGGTGCTTCTTCAACTGCTTACAGGGAATCAGCAGAGCAGTGCAGCACTACCCCCTCGCACACCCGACGAGCTCTGGGGACCCCTCGCAAGGAGTCATATAAAGATGAAACACATCGGGGTGCAGCTGCTTTAACGCTCCCAGTCTGAGAAGGACGTGGCGAAGACATCCAGGCCAGGCCTTCGACAGCACACCAGGGAATCCCAGAATGATTGAGGCTGGAAAAGCCCTCTGAGTTCCTCCAGTCCAGCCTGTGACCTACCCCCACCACAGCAGCTAAACCCTGCCACTGAGGGCAGTATCCAGTCTGGCCTTAAACCCCTCCAGGGATGGGGACTCCACCACCTCCCTGGCCAGGCCATCCCAGGGTTTGATCCCCCTTCAGGCCGGGCCCTCTGAGCCTGGCACAAGTTGCCTGGGAGAAGAGCCCGGCCCCCCCCTGCCGACACCTTCCCTGCAGGGAGTTGCAGAGAGGGAGAAGGTCCCCCCTGAGCCTCCTCTTCTCCAGGTTGAACAAGCCCAGCTCCCTCAGCCTCTCCTCACCAGACTTCCCCTCCAGTCCCTTCCCCAGTCCCGTCGCTCTCCTCTGGACCCGCTCCAGCCCCTCCAGATCCTTCTTGCAGTGCGGGGCCCAGAGCTGCCCCCAGTGCTCGAGGTGAGGCCTCCCCAGGGCCGAGTCCAGGGGCACAATTCCATCCCTAGTCCTGCTGCCCACACTAGTCCTGACACAGCCCAAGATGCCGCTGCCCTTCCGTGTCCCCTGGGCACGCTGCTGGGAAGGCGCTTCCGAACCAGACCCCAGATGCTCAGAGCTAGAGATCCAAGGGCCGCAGCCCCTGGGGCAGACCCGGGCTCCCTCCCCAGCCCCGATCCCCCCCAGCCCGCCCCGTGCGGGGCCTCAGCGGCCGCGGGCGGCCCGGGATAAGCCGGGGCCCTGCTGCGCCGCTCGGCCAGCGCCAGACACGGCTCCAGAGCCCCCCTCAGCTCCCCCCGGCCCCGGCTCGCTGCCAGGGACCGGCCCGCACCCCTAAAGCTCCGCTCCTCGCCTCACCTCAGCGCCAAGGCCGCGCCGGGCCGGGCCGGGCNAGAAGAGCCCGGCCCCCACCTGCCGACACCTTCCCTGCAGGGAGTTGCAGAGAGGGAGAAGGTCCCCCTTGAGTCTCCTTCTTCTTGTGTTCAAAAAATGAGTACGTGTGGCACTTCAGGGCCTGGAGGTGTTGGGTAGAAGGTTGGACTTGATGATCTTAGAGGTCTTTTCCAACCTTCACGATTCTTGCTATAGGCGAAAGCTTGAAAGCTTCCTGCTCCGGCACGCAGGGTGGCTATGGCCCACTCTTCCCCACAACACTGTCTAATTCGTTCTGCCGAGCTGTTAGGATTATTTGGAAGCAAAACAAATCAAACAAACAAAAAAATAACCCCCAAAGTGTATTTTTCCAGCATGAGGAGGGTTCCAGGAGATGAAAGATTTAAAAGTGTATTTATGCCAAATCCTTCCCTGCAGGACCTGAAGGGCAGTCAGCTCACGGGAAGGCTACCCAACAAAAAAGAGAAATAAAACCACACATCCACATGCAGCAGGGCACCTAGAGCCATCAGACTCTCTGTTTAGGTGTACAGAACACCGACAAATCCCATTTGCAGCTTTTGGAAAGATACCATTACATTTACCAGTCACTAAGATTCAGGCAACAAATCTCATATATTTTGCTTTGAACAACGAACATTGCAGGTCTTCATTTTGTTAACTTTCTTTTTCATGAGCAGACAAATTTTAAACAGGGACAGAAAGAGCCACAGCATTACAAAACAGACAGAGGCATTTGGCATTGGGCAATGCCAATGGCTGAAGGGGCAGAAGACTATCAGAACTTTCTGCTCCTCCCTCCCCAACCAGTAAGACTCAGTAACACAGGCAAGAACCAAATGCTGTAGGAAATTCAGCACAGGATGAACAGACCTCTGTCTCAACAGACCTTTGCACCTTCCAGATTCTGAGACTGCTCAAAAGCAGATGCCAAGACTGACATAACAGGGTGGCCAGGAAAACAGCGCTTCCTCGAAAGGACTGCCTTTGACAAACTCCCCAGGCACCCGAAGGAGTCACATCTCACTAGAGTCTGCTCTTCAAGACGAGAAGCAACAGAACCGAGATTTCTCCAGTAAAGGATTGTTGGCCAACAGCACAAGAAATGCAAAGAGTCACCTTGCTTCTGAAAACTTGACCGTTTCACAATTCAAACCCCAGAAGATTAGCATGGCCTATGACTGTTGTATTAACAAAACACATAAATCATGAAGAACAGGCCTTTCAACCTGGAGCAGCTTCACCACTCTCACCCACAGAAGGATGCAACTCACAACTTTAATGAGTAATTCCTGACTAGCAGCATTCTCATCTCTTAAAAAGAAAAAAAATCAGACACAAGGTTTTAAATATACGTCCCATTATTTCTTCTCCTTAAAAAGTGAAATGGAGCTGAAGAATCTCACGCATACAGAAAAATGAGGCAAGTTGCAAAAGCACACATAGCATTTTAGAAAACTCCATTTGTAAAACCATTTGTTGTTGCAGTAAATTGAAGTGGTTTTGTTACTGAAATGGATGTTTCAGTATCCTGTTTTGCCTACCATTTGCATCGTGCTTCCATAGTCAATGAAAATGGAGAAGTCGATTTTCTTTGCAGCTTGAACACTAATACAGTTTCACATCCTTTAAGGCGCAGACACTTGAGAGTAATCTTCATGTCAATCACTTTAACATCTAAAAAGAACACAAAAATTTTCTCGTGCAAAAAACCAGCTGTTGCTAAGTTGGAGAATGAACCTGATGTGATCACTTTAAAAGCAACATATGACAACAGTCAGAGAGAGGAAGCCATAATTACAGATATGGGAAAGTCCTGAGAAGCATCAACACCCTCCTGTTTATATATTACTAAATTCTGCATACACAAACACATGTAATTTACTGTATTGAAACAAACCAGTAATGAAAAGGCACCAAAGGTTCTTCATGTTGAAGTGTCCACATACCCAGTACCTCTGTTCTTACATGCAGCTCATTTCTAGCCTTTTTACCCACGCAGGCAAAAAAAAAAATATGTTTTCCATCATAGTATGAGGTGTGTAGCAGGATGCACAAGTTCACTTGTCATGGACCTGAACCCTAGGAAGTCTTTCCTTTTCATATCATTCCCAGTTCTTCAGGGCAGGCAATACCATCCATACTGATGGTACCTAGCAGCTATTGCTGCCTAGATGCCAAGACCTTTCTATAACAGGTTTTCTTATATATTAACATAACCACTCTAATGGGTGATTTTTTCCCTGTTGTGATGTCACCACCCATTTTCACACTCCTCCCCACATGCTGAGGACCAGGCTACGAGGGGACATGGCACCACCTGTTATCTTCAGTTCCTCCCACCAAAAGCAGGGGAACGGACAAAAAGGGACAAGGCTCCACTTTTAAAAGCTAGAAGGCAATGACAGCTCTGCCCTCTCTGCTTAATGAATAATTTGGCAGGGACTAGCCCATGAACAGATGATGCAATTCCTACTTCCAATCAAATAGGATATAAATAGGCCTCTGTTTTGTTTTTCCACAGGATGATCACTCTTTTCTACTGCCTTTTAGGACTGGGTGTCACAGTACCACCTGTAGAGAACCTCAGAGGTCCATTGAGGGAAAAATTCTAATTTTCACAAATGCATTCACATCTTGGGTTGATTGTCATGACAATTAGTGACTACCCTGGTCATATTTCTGATCTGGAAGTGTTTCATCCCAGAACAGCTGTCAGATACTTCGCAGTTTGTAATGTGCCGTGCAGCAGAACCAGGCAGGAGACCAGCTGCCTTGTCTCACCGACCTATTCTTGGATTGCCTTCCACATTGACTTGGACATCTTCGTAAAGACCAGGCTATGTGGATTGCCGAATCATTCCTCAAGCTGTCTAAAAATATGGTGATAAGTTCTCTACCCAACAGCTCAGAATTGCATCACACCCCTTCTCAAAAAGGAAAACCAAGCCAATTTCAGTAATTATAGCCAGGCATTGTTTTGTACTTGCAGCCTGCTCATATCCCAGATGGTAGAAAAACATGAAAAAGAAGAGCGTGAAATCACAGAATCTGATCAATATGCTGATTTATACAAAGGGCAAAAGACTCAAGCCAAGATGAACAGGAATTGCTGGATAACCAGAGATTAGAGCTACGTGATCGGCACAAATAATGAGTAACACAGATATTCCGCCTAACACAACTTTCTGGAATTACTCTCTTACACTAGGTTCACTTACTGTTAATACTGACCTGGAGGCACAAGAGGAATACTGTTCTTCCACAGTAATGAATGACGATACTTCAAAAGCTGTCAGAATGCACTTGTCCTACTGACAGAGCTATAATGTCAAAGGCATCTTGCTAAATGAGCTATAGGAACTAATTTCCATGCTACAGAATTTTGTCGACTCTTTGTAGGGGGGGGTTCCACTTCCGATATTATCTACTTCTGCCTTCCGAACTCCAGTCGTGTTATAGCATTTCTTCTGGGGGTAATCCTTTGGGCTTTTCAGATTGCTCCCCCCTGGGGCATTTTTCAGGAGCCCTTCTACACACACTCTACCTAGCAATTACATTGCCCTTTATAAAGCGCAAAGTCCACTAGCCTCAGACTATGACCTAGAATTAAATCTTCAATATTAACCAATTCTTTAAAACAGGCGTGGGCACCTACATCCAGAAAAAAAAATTCTCCTAGCCTGCTAACAGAGAAAATCAGTGGATGCAATCCTTTTTTTTTTTTGCAATCACCTACTTTGATTTTCATAATTGTATCTGTATTTTAAATTAGCTCTCATGGTGAGAGTGGTAATTACAACAAACAAATTAAACACGGCAGATGTTCATACCTGCATACGCGCACACATGCAGACGCTTGCTCTGCAACTTCTTCCAGTCTGATGAGGGTACTTGTCTAAACACATTCTTCCTACACTGGAGGTTCAGTCTATAGCCAGCAGCAGTTCTGAATCAACAATACAAAAATCAAGAGCGTACACAGGCTACAAAGCTGCAAAAGAAATACGGTTGCTGAAACAAAAGCCTAGGCTAAAACTGCCAACTGTTGTCACCTATTTTCTTAATCTATAGGTAGCCGTAAAGGAACAGACTCAGTCCAATCGCATATTGCCCCCACGTGGCAATACATCCTATTACAGAAGGGCATAAATAGCCCCAGAACTCCCTCGCCTACATTTGCTTTAAACTGAATCCTAAGATTCTTCAACAGATGTTAGCTCTTCAGCTCTAACAGCCTAAACATGAAGCAGGTTTGAAACATTCTTTTCTACAGCTATACAATGTATTTCTCTCTTTTCACCTAACAAAACCTGCAGGGTGGTGTTAACCAGGCGTGTCTGTGGCAGCAAGGCCTAAAAATCCCATATACAACTGGGAGTCAGAAAGCTGCTCTCCTACCCACTCCTCTTTTTATTTTCCAATCTCACTGAGGTTCATCTCATTTTCCTACCCTAAATCACGCTGGTATTTGTTACCTCAAAGGAACTGCACAAGGGTTTAAGCCGGTCACAGTTTATATGAAAAAAATCTGAAATTCTAAGAAGAGAAAAAGGCCGCCTCTTTTTCACACGCCGAGTAACCGTAATCAACACAACTACACAAAAGCCCAGTTAATAAGGATGTAAGTTTCAAAAAAAATTAAATATACAGGAGGAAAAAAATCTGGTCCTGTTTCATAGATAGGATAATTTTTATTTTTTGTTCTGAAGTAAGGATCAATCTACAAACGCTAATCGCAGGTAAGCGTGGCAATTATTTTACTGCCAGATAAACCCGGCTTGAGGTTTTCAGTAATAGTAACTGTGCTACCTTAAGCTACTTTGAGAAATAAGGCAACAAAATGGTAGACAGCTAGCAAAGAAGTGAGCTGCTAGATTCCCCACTCTGCCCCCAAAGCCAAGCAAATTGTTCCAGCTGCCTGTGCCAGGAAATAGAGCACATAACTCGCCGCTGATGCTGAAAGGCAGAAACCAATCCCAGCCCCAGGCTGTGTACAGCTGTTGAACACATGTATTGCCATTCCTGCAATGCTGGTTTCCTGTCTTTCAAAGCAGATGAAGTAGGCAGCCTGAGATTATTTGCTAGGAAGGTTAAAAGCAGTTTTCTGGGTTTAGAGCAACAGCATTCCTCCCCACCTGTAAAGGGCATCCTAGTGACCAGGAACGCAGCACATCGAGCATGGGGTGTGCAGGAAGGGCGCTGAAGCCTTGCCAGCTCAGTGAGGCAGCCATGGTATCCACCTGGCAGCGAGCTGTAACCAGGGCCTCTGCACCCACCACAGCAGAGGCATCTGCCTGGCCTGAGCTCTAGAGAGAATATGTAACCACCCAAGTGTCAGGGTGCGCCCCACTCTCATGCCAGTCCATGACAGAAGCGCTGAGTGCACCTGTCACAGATGTGTCCAGGTAGCACCGCTCTGCTTTGTGGCAGAGCTCTGGGAGGAGGGGGGTAGGTTGAGAAGCATCAGGGAGCAAGACAGAGATTGTTAGAGATTGGGATCATGCCCTACGTTCCCGGGGACAGGTCCAACAGGGAGACAAGACACACGACCTGGGGGATTCCCCCTTCTCTCTTCACCTGGATGAAAACAATGACCCAAGGGACAGGGGACAATGGCAGCAAGTTCCTCAGAGTGCAGCAGATGTGTAACCTCTGCAACTACCCCACCCTCCCGGGTGTCCTTGCAGAACAAGCATGCATTTTTGGTTTGTATATAATTTGGTGCATTTTGCTAAGTCGTTGGAGCACTGATGGTGGAGCGATCCCCAGTGCTGCCCAGAGCTGCAATAAAGAATGCCCCCTTAGTAACAGCTCTGTTGTTATTGGGTTTTTATCTTGGAATCCTTACCCACTCACACCTAGCCTCCCACCTTGGTGAGGAGCATTAGAAAGCACAGGGGTTTGGAAGCTCTGACTCTGTAACAATATGACAGCCAGCTTGAGGCATTTGAAGTACGATACCTCAACAATGCTAATGGCTGGCGTGTCTTGTAACTCAAAATAACTCTGACCTTTTGCCGTACCTACATGTGACTTGGATGGTTGAGCAGAAATTTTCATCTGGCAACCAAGACCCAACCCCCAGGACACAGCCATACCTTGGAACCTGATGTGCGAAGCACCAGTTACATCGCCACAGAAGGTATATGCAAAGCTGAGGATCCAGGGAGGGTTGAGACTAGAGCAAACAATGACTGCCATCAGTCCTACAGAATCATTTATCCTAGGTTTCAAACAAAGCGAGCAGGAGTAAGCTCCAGGCTTGTCAGAGTGAGCAGTTCTCCATTCTTTGCCTATCAAGGAGCTCAATCTTTCCCACAGCAATCAAAGCACTGCATTTCTTGCTTTGTGGGACCTGTTTCTTACAACTGAGTAGGCTGTCTTCAGGGACGCCTCTGCTTTAGCCAGAGGTAGTTTCCAAAAAGCATGCTGTCCTCTGTCTGAGACAGCTGGACACCTCCTCGGTCTTGCTAGGTTGACAGGCTCTCATTCCTGTGGGTGGAAGTGAGCTTCATTTGTTTACTGCATTTTAAACACTCACAGTCAACTTGCAAGCATACAGCTACATCAGATCTTGCCTTGCTAAACACCGTAGAAACTCCCCAATGCACCTAAAAGTTTGACACACCCTTAGATGGCTACGAGCCAGATCCAGGCAATCCTGTCATGTCTGGGTTCCGCTGTCAACAAAGCCACCCATCAAACCACTCCTTTGACAAACTTTTTCTTCCTTCTCATTCTCCCCCCATTGTCAGTTTCTGGATTTGACCCACAAAAAAAAAATCTGACTTCACACTCGCATCTGGTTACTGTGAAAACAGGCTGATTTCAGTGTCATTCAGATCTTCACGTAAAAGGACGCTCAAGCAGGTAATAGCACCTCCCACTTTTTGGATGATGAAGAGATTCTTTGGAGTACTGTGCTCTGTGACTGTTTGTATGCTCTGGCAGCAGGGTGCCACACAGAAGCTAGTCCACTATGACACAGGAATTAACAAATGATTGCCTCAGATTTGGGAAGAAGCAGCAATTAGCTGTCTTCAGTATTTCAGTTGAAATGGCAAATGGCATAAACTTGCTTTTTCCCTATGGAAAAACAAAAAAAAAATATACAAAAATATTTTTCTGTTACAATTTATAGATTAAAAAAATCTGTCGAAGAATCAAACAGAATACTTTATCCTGATCAAATATTTTAATAGATACATGATATTTCAAAGAAGAAGATATTGCTTAAAATAATTCCACAGATAGTAAGGAAACAGCGCTAAATGCATGGACAAGCTGCTTTTGTTCCCATGTTAGAAAATACAAGAAAAAAAATATAAACCCAACATACCCAGAAAGAACGAGATGTACAACCCGTCCCCCTTTGCATACATTTCAGATTTCACAGATTTTCGTCAAGTACAGGTTCACAGTACTATTGCAGATTACCAAATCTACCAAAACCATCAGTGTCCCAGAGCTGCTCGCCTTGGCAAAGTGGACAGTGTCTGAAGCACGCTGTATTCAAAACATTTAACAGAGAGATAGCGAATACCTTAAAAGTGAACAAACGCTGCATCATCAGAAAAAAACCCCAACAAACCCAACAAACAAACTGAAGAAACAGCAAGAATTTGCACAGGACTTCCGAAAATATTTGATGACAAGTTTATAGTAAATTCTTTTGGTAAATTTATGACACCGGATCGACAAAGCTGTATCAAAAGCTTTAGAAATAAGTAAGGTTGTGTGGAGTGTTTTGTGACAATACTGCCACATTACTTTGTTCCTACGCATTCTTCTGAAAAAGACAAGAACTTAGATGTGCTTGTTTTCCCTTCTAAATTTTTTATAGAAGTATTTGACAAAAATAGGACTTAACACTTCCGTGCATCTCACCATCCAAAAAGGTTCTCATTTTCTTACTTTCCAGTGAAGTCAAATGAGTTGTACAAAACTTTGACAGTAATTGCTCCGGAGAAGAAAACTGGAGCTACAATGCAGGATTTTATTTCACATTTTTCGAAAGATTCAAATATAAAACAATTCATAAACAGTAGTTTCAGGTAGGTAAAAATGTCAGTTGCCTAGCAGGTTTATATTTAAACTAATTGCTTAAGTACCACTGAAATGATACATTAGTTAAAAAAAAATAAAAATTATTAAAGTCACAGCTGCACCTGAGCTCAAAGAAGTTGCAAATCTATTTATCAGCTGTTCAGGTAACAACGTTTTATAACAAATCAGATTAGGAAACCCGATTGCTGGCTTTATCAGAAGTAGTAGAAAAAACAACCATGGTGTATTACTGCTTACCCTGTCGGCTACCACCTATGTAGCTCTATACTGTAGTTATTATGTACTGCAAATACTTTACCAGACTTAAGTCTCCTTTACTATCAGCGTTAAGGAGAGTGACCTTGGCCTAAAAAAAATAATAAATAAAAGTATAACTTACTTATCAGAGTCACCTGTGAAGTAATACTGCTAAGTCCATGCTGGAGCAAGACTTTAAAATACAGTTTGCATTGATCCTGTCAGGCACAGATCACTTGAAAAAAAAAGAAAAGTGTACTGATATATATTTTATACTGCTATTAAGTTTGCAGTGCACTACAAATTGTATGAAAATACTTATTAGGAATTACATAATTTCTTATGCATTTGGATATAGGAAACACTCATGCATAGAAAAGTACTCGTTGAGGTTTACCTCAATTAACAATATTAGCATTATTCAAGTTTATTTGGCTACAGTAATGCCAGAAAATAGCAGGATTGATTTGTGCTGACCTACAAGAAACTCTTAAAAATTGCTTACAATAGCATAAGAGATTTTAGGCAAACCATAAAGAAGAGTAACCCTCGAGGTTAAATCTGAAGGAAATAATGCCTGTCATTTAAAATAGAGTGTGTGTCTTAAAGAGGCATTTCCTCTTT
>WEIS01092807.1:0-12346 GCA_013389965.1 Todus mexicanus
TCCCCCGTTCCCGATCAGCCTCTCCCGCTGTCCAGCGCAGCCGGGGCAGGTTTATTGCGCCGTGACCGAGCTGCAAACGCAGCGATCCTGCGTTGGAAGCTGATAGCAGAGAGACTTTAAACCCTGGAGCCGGGGGGGCCTCCCGCTAAGGTCACCTCCCGGCGGAGCACGTCCCGGTGTCCGCGCCTGAACCCGCCGTTGTCGTTCCAGCTATGACATGGTGCACTATGGCCACTCCAACCAGCTGCGCCAGGCTCGGGCCATGGGGGATTATCTGATCGTCGGAGTCCACACAGATGGTAAGAGGTTTTCTCAGCTTTTCACCTCATGCTGCCTCTAGAATCACCCAGCAACGTTAGCCATGGGAGAGCAGAGGTGTCCTGATGCAAAGCAGGCGTCTACCGGCATCTGCTCAAGGAGCAGCAGCCTCCAAAAGTATCTTCCCTGGTAAGGGAATGGAGTTGCCCCTTTCACCCTTTATGGAGTGAGGGTTGGGTAGTTCAGGGCTTGCAGGCTTCGTTTGAGGGGCCTGTGTTCTGTGCTGTGAGAAAAATCAGTCTGGTTTTGCTGGTGCAAATTGCAGAACTGATATTCCAAAACAAATTAGTGTCTGGAGGAAGCTCATTTCAAGCCCATCTGGAAATTAAGTGCTAGGAACTACTTTTTATGTGTGAAGATAGATTTTAAATTGGTTTGTGGACGCATGTTTTCTAGCATGAACTGAGGATATCGTGAAGCTATTATTTAAAAGAGGAATTTCCCCTTGGGGGTTGCCAGGAGTCCCCCCAGGAGGAGGTGTCTGGGTACAGGGAGGCAGTGAGACCATTCACCACCTGAGTGATTCCAGGGCCCTTGTTACACACTTGGAAATGCAGCTGAATTAAGGTCTCTTCTGATCTAGCTGGAGCTTCCGTCTCCACCACAAACCAATTCCAAGCTGAGTTCAGGCCCACACTGAAATTTACCTGCCCGTGAGATGAGTGAGGCTCCTTAGGTGAGAGGCTTTGTAGCTGCAATATATGCTTCTAACGGGGTCTTTTTGTTTCTCGCCCAGAGGAGATTGCCAAGCACAAGGGCCCCCCTGTCTTTACACAGGAGGAGAGGTACAAAATGGTGCAAGCCATCAAGTGGGTGGATGAGATTGCTCCAGGAGCTCCCTATGTCACCACACTGGAAACCCTGGACAAATATAACTGTGACTTCTGTGTGCACGGTGGTGAGTGGAATTCTGAGGCAGCAGTTATATTAACACAGGCCCTCCAGGGCTTGCACGTTCTTGGTTTCCCTGCTGCAAACCAAGGAAGGTTCTGGCCAGCGCTGTCCCTCAGGGGATACCTCACGCCTTTCCAGCCCTGCGCTGGGCAGTGGGGCTGCTCCGACTCTGGTGCTCTGGAGAAATGTGCCTGTGTGCTCAGCACCCTCAGAGTGGCCAGTCCCTTGGCAGAGGTGAAACACGTTGTCTGACAAATTATCCTGAGGTTGCCCTTGGCGCCAGCAGAAATTTGTGCACAGGGGAAAGTCATTTACAAAACTTAAACATGAAACGTGCTGGTAAGAAGGTAAGTGTGCAGAAATGCAATCATGTCTGTATCTCCTTATGCTGGGATGAGATCAGATCTGAAAAGCTTCTCTCTCCTATCCAGCTGATAAGCTGTTCAAGAGCTTAGCTGACTGTGTGGTCAGAGACCTCGTTCTTGTAGGGAGCACTTTTCAGTTTACAGTCCCTGAAGAGAGACAGTGCTCCAAGGAAATGTTCTTGCTTTTGTACTCTGTTCCTTCCTGGGGCTGTTGATTCCACCTCAGCTCCTCCTCCCTGCCCCTCTGCAGGTATTTTGTGCAGTTTAATCAGCATTGGTCTTTGCACTCATTTCACATACCCCTTGTCATCTGATCCCAGCCACCTGCTATCCATAAGCCAAGCCGTTCATTAAATGTAAAGAAATCATTAGTCTTCTGTAAGACAGATACACTTCTTCATGTGAGACAGGGTGATTGTAAAATTCTTTAACTTAATTGCCTGCTCTGAATGTGTTTGGGGTACGTGACCCCTTACTAGACCGGGTGAGGGTTTGTGACCGAGATGTGCTTGTGACCTTCGCTCCAGTTTCCCTGCATTTATCCCTGCTGCCAAATCATTCAGTATTTCAACATGAATAACGTGCTGCAGTTGTGACAGTTTGTGTTTATGCAAAAGGCAAGTTTTGAAAGAGCTGAGCTTAACTGGGAAGGTGGCAGAGAGCGAAGCTGCTGTTTCGGCCTCTCCTCCTGGCATGCTGAGCTGGGCTTGCAGCCTAATCTCGTCTCCTGTCCCTGTGCCCTGAGGTCAGGGTGTGGGTTTGGGAACAACTCCTCCACTGCCCTGAGCATGGGGTTTGGGAACTCCTTGGCTGCCAGCATGAGAGCCCTCCTGAGCTGCCAGCACCGCGCTGCAAACTGCCTGTGGCCGAATGAAAGCCGGCTTAGGTTTTCACCGTAAAGGTTTCACACAACTGCTAAAAGTAGGTGCAAGGGGGTTTTGTGGAGTGAGTTGGGAATCGTGCCAAAGATGAACTGAAATTCACTGTGTAGAAGGGTAGCCTGATGTCGCTGTAGAAGTACCATCACTGAGGGGAGAACTGGCTCTCGGAGGGCTGTTGGACTGGCTGAAAAAGTTGTGACATGAACCAACAGCTAAAACCAGTCCTAGAGAAGTTAAGGTGCTTCTTAACCCTGAGACTGACGGTAGCTGTTTATTGTCATTCAATTCAGTCGCACGCACTGCTGGAATCACTGCAAGGGCAACTGTCTCAGATTCCCTGGACTGTCTAAAGAGCAGCGGACCAGATGGCTAATGAAGTTCAGCATCCAGGAATACCCTTGTCTGCACAGGCGGGGTGGTCTTGCAAACCCCTGGCATTGCTGTGGGGTGCAGGACGTGTCCCGGCGTACGCGCAGAGATGTGGGTTGCGAGAGCTCTGGTCTGGTTCGTGTGCTGGACCTGGCCAGCTGCTGCGGCTGTGCTTCTAAACCAGCTTTTGTGCAGGAGGGCTCGGGGCGTGGTTCTGAGGCTTCTCTCTCTCTGCAGATGATATCACCTTAACGATAGATGGCAAGGACACCTATGAGGAAGTGAAGACAGCGGGGCGATACAGGTAACACGCTGCTGCTTACCTTCTTGTCCTGTTCTGGGCAGAGTTTCTGGGAGTGCGTGCCCCAAAGGGAAGGCAGATGAAACAACTCTCTTCAGGTCACACTGCAATTTTGCTGTAGCATGTGTCAGGGCTTCAGTTGCTCCCACCATTTTGGGAGTGTGAACGCTGTACTTGGTATCAAGAGCAGGCAGAAGGAAAGCTTTCTCAGGCCAGACCCTGGTTTGGATGTATCAGGCATTTCTGCGGTAACGGTGGGAAGAGAAAGAGCCGTGTGCTCCTGCTTTATCCTTTGCTTGTCTCCCTGCAGGGAATGCAAACGCACCCAAGGTGTGTCCACTACTGACCTCGTTGGCCGCATGCTGCTCATGACTAAGGCTCACCACAGCAACATAGTGAGTCAGAGGGCTTTGGGTGGGAGTTTGGAGTCCAGGGCACATGCCAGCTCTTTCCTTTTGCTGTCCCCAATGGCAGCAGAGCTCCTGGGTCTGGCTTCTAGGTGCACGGAGAACTGGCAAGCTGATTATGGGCAGTGGCAGCAAAACAACCTGCTTGTGTTTGCTTAAGCCTTTCTGAGATCGCCATGTGATCTCAGCACACCCTGCTTTGGAAAGGTGTGGGGGGTTAAAAGCTTTGAACCCTCGTGATTGGTGTGGGCTTCAGGATCGTTCTGGGAACATTCTAGCGAGCCTATGGCTTCTTTGAGGGTGAAGTTCAGCCACGCCGGTCTACCAGCCCAGTGCTGCCAGGCTTGGAAAGTCCTCTTCCTTCCCGCTGAACTGCATGCTTCTGCCTTCTGCTGTCTCTAGTCTTACCAGACCTTTCCTGAATCTCCTCAGCTCGCTACCTGGTGGATAGCAGACCTAACTGAAGGAAAATAAAGGCAGTAGTTTTATGCTGGTCAATGAGTTGAATGACTTGATAAACAAGCAATCCAGTGAATGCAGTCACTTAGATGACAGCAGGGGCAAGACAAGGGACCCACATGAGAATTCAGGGGTAGAGGGAGATCTAGTGTGCTGAGCTGCTGGTTTGGCTTGGCCATCATGTGTTAGTTCACACCGAGATCAGGCACAGTGCTACCAACTGGCTGCGGAGATCTGAGCCCATCTCTGCTGGAGTGTCTTTGGAGGCAGGAGGGACACTCTCATGTTGCGTAGTTGAGGGAGGATGTAGGTGTGCAGTGCGGCCAGGTCTGCGGGTTGGGCAAGAACCACCATCACTGTGTTGTGCCAGCTGGGATCAGATAAGGACACGTTTCATCTGACTCATGCTGGGACACAACTCTGGTTTAGATTTTAACTAGTTTCTCAGCGTTCAGTGCCAGGGATCAATGGTGTGCAGTCTGAGCCTGGACTTCCCAACACTTCTGCCACACACAAGCGTGTTCTTGCTTGGATGAGCTCTGTGAGTGCTTAAACATTTTGACTCTTTATCTCCCTTCAGGATGAGGACCTAGACTATCGGAAGCACACTGACAACTTTGGGAAGGTAATGTGAGTTCTAGTCGTGGACGTCTGGTTGTTGTCCTGTCTGAGGATTCCAGATGTGCTTTCTGGCCTGTGTTGCAGGGTTGTTTTTCCCCCACGTTTAGTGTCTGCTGCCCCGTGGAGTCACTGCCATAGTCAGTGGAATAGGCAGGTGTGGCTGCACGGGGCCAGCGAGTGCGCTGTCCCTCAGCAGTGCTGTCGAGCTGCTGCACCATTTGAGCTTCGGCTGTTTTTCTGGCTTGCTTGTAAATTCTCTTGTTGCTGCTTCCTTTGGGACCCAAGTGCCCGCAGTTCCTCCCCAGGGACAGCCTCTGTGGGTGCTCCTTTTAGTGCTCATATTTTTAAAGGTGTTGCATTAGGTCTGGGAAGCACTTGCATAGCAGGCACGTAGCTAGCATGTACTCCTGCAGGATTCACAGCAGCCCTCCTGGGGCTCTCTGCTGCTGTGTCCAGCTCACGGCCTCCGCTGCCTCTAAAGAGCTTTCAGCCCCTTTTTTTTTTCCACCTGAGTGTTGGATTGTTCCTGATGAGCGACCACCTGGACCTACAACTTGATTAAGTCCTTTTTACTCACAGGGGGTTTGCTGACCAGGCTGAATCATCCTTGTTCCCCACCGTGCTGGGCTTTTTGAGCAGGCTTAGGGGGTGCTGTTGCTCCAGCGTGGCTGCTTCCTGGTGCTTGGATCTGGAGAGAACATCTGAGCACCAGGCACCGCGCGTGACCCCTGTGAGCGAGCGCCCTGCCCGCACGCTGCCCTTGGCATGGCTGCCCTTGGCATGGCCTGCCCGCGCCTGGCCGGGTTGTCTTTGTTTCTTGGACTCTTGTGGCAGAGCAGCCGCAGGGGAGCGGAGCGGGTGAGTCGGTGGCTGTTGCCAGAGCTGCCGCATGGCGGGGATAAAGCTCCATCCTTGGCTTCCCTGGCGCTGGGACCTGGCCCTGGCTGGAGCTGGGGGTGCGTAGGTCGGTTTGGTGTCGTCTCTCTTCGTAAGCCTTGTGTTTCCTGGAAGTCCGAGACTGCCCTGTTGCTTTCCTCCTTCCTGAGCTTTCTTCTCGGCATCTCTTAGCTGGCTGTTTGACAGGGCAGAAAGGGCTTTGTGAGACTGCATGAATATTTGATGTCAGGAGTGTAGAAGGCCCAAGCTCTGAGAGCTGCTTTACTTGCTGGCGAGTTAAGGCAAGCGGACTGCCCACAGCTGCCTTCTGTGTGTGTCCAAATCCCTTCCTCCCGGCGTCTGACAGGGAAACGTGTGTGGTGTGTGTTTTTCTAGGGGCCAAAAGGTCACAGTCCCTGGACGGGCGTCTCGCAGTTCCTACAGACGTCTCAGAAGATCATCCAGTTTGCGTCAGGGAAGGAACCACAGCCAGGAGACACCATCATCTATGTGGCTGGAGCCTTCGACTTGTTCCGTATCCTTTATTCTGTTTTGTCAAGAAAGTGACATTGGTCTTTTTGTTTATTCTTTTCAGTTTTGAGGCACCAGACTAGGCTACTTGGCTACCCTTCTTTATTTTATTTTGTTGGGGTTTTTTTCTCTTCTTTTTTTTCTTTGCTGTAGGTGTGCATGTGAGGGAGGAGGCAGGAGTTCTTGCTGCCAGTTTCTTAGTCACAGGTCACCAAGGAAGGACCTGTAGCTCCTCTCCAGAGAGATTAGTGGCTCGTGGAGGACTTCAGGAGGACAGCTGGATGCTCTCCATGCTCTGATGATCATTCTAGTCCCTCTTGAGGACTGGCTGTCATAGAGTGACTGCTCGGGGTGTCTGGAGCAGGCACTTCATCACTGGGGCAGCCTTTGAGGCGTTGTGCCAGAACACCCAAAATGGGTAGAAATTCTGGATGGAGGCAAAGTTGGGTCCGTGTAAGGTGGAGCTGTCAAGGTATCTGGCGTTTGCCTGAAACCTGCAGAGCCTGAGGAGAGAGAAAGCAACTGTTCTTAGGACACAGACAATGAATAACGCAAAAATAAAATCCTTGGGATTCCTGTCTCCCACTGTGTTTTCTCAGTGCCTCTGTTTCTGTCTTCCTTTCCCTGTTTTCCGTGTTAGCTTCAGTTTCTTTAACGTTTCTGCAGATATTGGGCATGTAGATTTCCTGGAGAAGGTTCACCGGCTGGCAGAGAAGCCCTACATCATTGCTGGGCTGCACTTCGACCAGGTCTGTACAGAACGTTGTCCAAAGACAGAGCACCTTGGCCCTTGCTCTCTCTGAACCAAACAGGCTGTGCTCTGGAGGGCAGGAGAGGGATGTGTTGGCCCACGCAGGATTTTCATGTTGGGAGACAGTGAGAGGGAAGGAGCTTGCTTTGTTTCTCTTCATGACTCCTGGTGCTTTGCCTTAGGAAGTAAATCGCTACAAAGGGAAGAACTATCCCATCATGAACATCCATGAGAGAACACTCAGCGTCTTGGCCTGCAGGGTAAGTGCCTGTCGGGCAGTGCCTGTACGCTTCCAGAAATTGCCTGGAGCTGGGTGGTGGTCACCTGTAGCCAGCAATCTTGCGTGAGGTCTTTGTGCGGACTGAGAAGGCAAAGATGAGGCCTCGTTGCTTTAGGCTGCCAGAGGAGTCGTTCTGTCATCCTGGTGAACGTGAGCTGTTGAGCCTGTCCACCTCTGCTCCACCAGCAGGGAAGAGGCTGGGTGCCTTGCAGGGTGCCGCGCTGCTCTGTGCAAAGACAGACATGTTCTTGTAGAAAACTCACTCCCTGCACCAGGGGAGAAAACTCCCGGGGAGGAAATGTGGGGAGGCCCAGAAATGTGTGTCCTGAGCAGTTAACGTTTGGGTTGGCTCTATGCGCACTTCCAGGAAGCGTGTAGCTTAGTGGAAGAAAAAGATGCTGTGTGGCAAGCAGTGGCTGCTGAAGCTGCTTTCCTGTCCCCATATTTGGGTTCCGAACTCTATACCCCCATGACCTGCTTAGGAAGCAGGCTGACCTCTGGCTTGGTTTTGGTGGTTTGTTTTTTTCCAAATCTGAACTTTTCACCTGGTTCCTTTTCTAGTACGTCTCAGAAGTGGTGATTGGAGCTCCCTACGCTGTCACTGCTGATCTGCTGGATCACTTCAGGGTGAGAGTCTTTGCCTACAGATGGACATGGAGATGTTGGAGTGTGGTGTACTTGGGGAGCTAAGGTGGCGCAGGAAAACACAAGGGCATAGAAGAGAGGTGGTCCTGCTCAGGAGGATCGCGGGGAGCTCCAGATGCGCTGCCAAGCCTGTTACAGGAGGGTGGCTTTGCTGATCTCCCAGCTGTGCTGCAGCGAGTGCAGTGGCAGGAAAGGTCCCTGTCATCTTGTGGATCTTGTCAGTGACTTTGCATCCTTCTCCAGGTAACACTTGTGTGCCATGGGATGACCGAGGTGGTGCCGGACAAGGATGGCTCTGATCCGTACAAGGTGAGCCACTGGCTGCTTTTGCTTGTGCTCCTTTGTTAGCCTCTGTTCGTGCTCCTGAGCTGAGAATTTGCGTTGCAGAGGATGCTCCCCACGCACGTCCCTGGCAGGTGATGCTGTTTTTCATCCACTCCCGAGGGCAGCTGCGTGGAGCAGAGCCTGCTAATCGTTCGTGATGGCTCCAATTTTTTAGTCACTGTTCTGTTTTGCCTGTTTCTGATCCTTTCATGTCAGAATGAGAAATCCTATAATCTTTGCTCTGTGCCAGTCCTTGCTCAGCTCCCAGACACACGAAGCTTTGCTTCCAGCAGTTATTTATTCTGCCTCCTAGGAGATTGCTTTGTGTCGTGCCTGGCTGGGTGCCCGCAGGTCCTGCTGCGACTTCTGCTCGCCTTTCACTCCTGCGCTGTAAGCCCAGAGGTGCTGGTGTCGTTCACGGCTGTGTTTGTTCGCAGGAGCCGAAGAGACGCGGCGTCTTCCGGCTGGTGGACAGCGGCAGCAACCTCACCACAGACTTGATTGTGCAAAGAATCATCAAGAACAGGTTAACTTTATCTCCCGGTTCTGTCGCATACTGTTCCCTTTGGCTTGTCTGAGGACTAATTACTGGGATCGAACAGGAAGAGAAGGGGTTATCTAGAGACACAGAGTCAGTGAACTGGGTCTTCATCTTCCGTAGCTCGGGCAGGCTGCTTAAGTGTAGATATACTGGACTGGACAGGAGAAGGAGCAGCTCAGCTCTGTGATATCAGAATGTGCTTCACAGCACATTTTATTATTTGTCCTCCTCCTCTACTAATGATTAAATGTCCTTGCTGTATTCTCGGGGAAGGAAGCACGCTGCTTCTTTCAGAGCTTTGCTCTTTCAGACCTGAGCCCTTCACGTTCAGTGAACCTGGCTCAGGTCAGTGATAAATTTGGTTTTGGTATTATGGCACTAATTGGTCTGTCCTGGGACAGACCCAGCGTGGAATGGCAGCGTCTTCTGCAGAGGGAGAAATAAGTAGAATTTGGTAGTGTGGGAACCTGAGACTGCGGAGTGATGGTGGCAGTCATGGGAAGCTTTGGGTCCTGGCTCGGGGCGGTCACTGGTGAGGTCTCTGAAGTGCTCTCAGAACAAAGCGGGGCAGGAGAAGGCAGCACTCCCCTGCTCTGGGCACTTTTAGTCTACTAGAGATAGTAGATAGGGTGAGAATCTCATGGCATTTTGTGGTTGATGCAGGCTGGAGTTTGAAGCTAGGAACCAGAAGAAGGAAGCAAAGGAGCTGGCAGTGCTGGAGGCCATGAAGAGAATGGAGGAGAAGCACTAGGCCAGCGAGAGCCGATGTGTGGGTCGCAGAGCGCCGCAGCCTCACCCTCTTGGGGAGCCAACAGCTCTTTGAGAGGGGACCTCTGACCGGGGACACCGCTGCTGGCAAGCAGGATGTGCTGTCCTACCCTCTTCTGTCCTAGCTCCTCCTGCACTAATTATGCAGACGTAATGAGTCGGGATCCTGCTGCCTAGTTTTTCCTCCATTAATCAGTCCCCGTCCCTTTCCCGTGAGGAGATTTGACAAAAAAAATAATGTTTTAATTATAACTAATGTTTTAACATATTGATGTGCTTTTATCTTCTGCCATTTCTGGGTTTTAGTAGGAGGGAAATGGAGCAGCTGCCGAGGCCCCTCTGCCCCTCCAGGTTCAGTTGTCCTGACTGGCACCTGTGCTCCAGAGCAGCCCGTCGGGTGGTGGGGGGCGGCTGGACAGGCTGACGGCTCCGGGGGGAAGGACGTGGCGCCCGCGTTTCGGGTGGGGCCTGCGGCTGGTGGAGTTGCTGACGGCGCCTATGCCCCGAGGTTCGTGGTGCTGCCTCTTCTGAGCAGCTGCCTCTGCGCAGATGCCGGAGCCGGAGCTGCTTCGGGTTCGGTTGGGTAACGCCTCTCTCCGCGGTGGCCGCTGCCCCGGTGACGCAGCGACGGGTGGCACAGGGGCGCTCGGTTCCGCCGCGGGTCGGGGCGTTTCTCCACACGAGGTGGGGGAACCCAAAGGCTCCTCCTGACCCAGTGCTGCCCGTAGACTGGTCGGAGCCCTGAGCCCGCCCTGTGCCTGGTGGCTGCCCGAAGGAGGCACCTTGTTGGCTGGGGGTTCGTGGCTGTTTTGGGGGCTGGCGTGCAGCACGTGTGCCCCCGGGGGAGGGGCAGGGCCTGAGGACGGGGGTCGGGCTGAGCCCGTTTCTGCCTCTTACATTCCAGGGTGCTGTGGTGGGCGTCCCGGGCCGCTCCCTGCACTGCGCTGGACAGTCCTTCCGCGCCGGTTCTGTTGTCCTCTCTGTTGTCAACTTTTGTTGCTGATCATTAAACAAATGTTAAAGAGGTTACGTGTTGGTCTCTTTGGGGCTGGAGCCTGGGGAGCAGAAAGGGCCGGGTCCGTGGCTGGAGGCTCTTCGACAGCCGCTTTTCCCTGGAGCTCTGGTGGGAGCTGAGGCCGCTGCAGCCTCAGAAGGAGCTTCTGCCCTGGGCAGTCTGGCCCGAGCTTGGGGCACCTTGGGTTTGTTCTGGCACACGGCAAGGGGCTGAGAGCAGGACAGGGGTGTCTCAGACCCACGCTGTGCCTGCTGTGGGGTGCAGGGGGAGAAGCTGCTGGGCACCGGGGACACCCGTGCCTGGGCAGAGCTGCTGCCTGGCTCCAGTCCGTGTTGCAGCCCCAGCTGAGCCCCCCCTTGGTTCTGTGCGCGGCAGCTCTGCCGCACGGCGCTGGCAAAGCTGCTCCTCACCCCCAGAGCAGCCGTGACTCGGCGCTGTCGGTCGCTTCCCCAGCCCCACACAAATAACCCCTCTGCAGCGGGCGGCCCCCTCCCACGGAGACGAGTTTGACATAAAACAAACAGCTCAGCCAGGGTGACACATCTGCCCCAGGCTGAGCATTTGCATGTAAACGAGCTGCCTCTGGGCCCCACACAGGTACCGCTGTTATTAAAAAATGACAAAATCCCTTCATCCTGCGCTCGCCCGCGCGGTGCTGCCCGCTCGTGTCTGCGTGCAAACGTCAGCTTCGCTTGCTCGGCTGGAGCTGCTGCTCCTCGGGGCGCCTCTGAGCCCCGTCTGAGTTTACTCTGAAAACTTCAGATGATGTTTCTTTCTCCGAGTGCCTCTGGGCACGTCTTCTGCGCCTCTGTTGCTGACAGCCCGTCAGGCCTGGGGGTGAAAATGAGCGTGGAGTTAAAACGGGGGGAAATTGGCATGACTGTCAAGTTTGTGGCTTTGTTTTCCAGGTTTGTTTCTTTTTCTTTGAAGCACAGGAGGTTCAGACACCTTCCTGCGCCGGTCCCAAGGAGCACCCCCCCTGCAGCTGGCAGCGAGCGCCCGATTCACTGGCACGACCCTGCTGAGCGGAGGCAGCTTCGGCCCCGATCCCGCTGCGGCGCAGGGCCCCCGAGCGGGGCTGGGCTTGGGCTGTGTTCCCCAGGACACACCAGGGGGGATGGGGCCGGCAGCCCCTGGGGCCCGGTTGGTCTCCGTGGGCTCTCTCTGCTGCTGCTGCCTGGGCTGAACCGGACCGAGCTTCTCACAGAGCAGGGAGGGCTGGAGCTCCGCAGCCACGTCCCACGCAGCGCGGCGCGGGGCAGGAGCTCGGCACCGGGGCGGCGGCTGGTGCCAGGCCGGCGGTTCCGCTGCAGGAGGGAGAAGGGCCGCCCGGCACAGCCGCGTGGGGCCGGTTGTGAGGCTGCCCAGGCCGCGCTGCGGCTCTCGGGGCGGCAATGTGCCGGTGGGGATCAGGGGCTGCGACACCAGCGCTGTCGCTCCTGCGGGTCCCCGGTGGAGCCCGGAGGTCGAGCCGGAGGCGGTGTCAGGGCGCGGGTGCTCGTTTGGCTGAGCAGGACCCCCGGGAGGCTCAGGCTCCCCAGTCCCGGGGCGCCGTGCCCGGCTCTGCTCCCGGCTGGGCTCTTGCTGCCGCCACCGCCTCACTCAGAGCACCCGGAGCTCCAAGCGCCGCATCCCGCCCGTGCCGGGGCGCAGCCCGGACCCCGAGCTCTGACCCTGACCCGACCCGGGCACCCCCCGCCCCGCAAGGACAGACTCGGAGCAGCCCAAGAACGTTTATTGTCACCGCGGAGCCGCCGGTGCCGGCTCATCCTGCGCACTCCACGGGGTCCAGGGACACGGTGACGTCCGCCCTGCACCGGAGNACGGTCGCGTCCGCCCTGACCCGGAGAGCCCCGGGGACTCCGGGCAGGGCGCGGCAGCTGCGGGGCTCGGGGCTCCCCTCGGTCACGCACGGCACCTGCGGGAGAGACCGTGAGCAGCGGGCGCAGGAGCCGCTCCCGGGGCGCGGGACCCGCCCGGGACTCACCGGGGCGCGGAGC
>WEIS01092810.1:0-35884 GCA_013389965.1 Todus mexicanus
TTACTACACAAAGATGTCACCTGTAAGATTAATTTGTGGCCATAATTTTTCCATATGAAATGTCAGCGTTATATTCAAATTAGGAGATGGATGGATGGATGGATGGATGGATGGATGGATGGATGGATGGATGGATAGATTTATTTCTACAAATCCTTTTTCCAAAAATGTCGAAGTTGCATAATGTAAAATATCTGGCATCAGCTATAAAGTTGGGGGCTGATCCTTGAACTGGTAGGATCCTTTCTGGAAGGTGCTCTGCCGAGACTCTTTTGAAGACATGGAGAGAGCAATGCTACACACTTTGCATCATCGAGAGATCTTCAAACAGGAATTTGAACAACTGTACCAGCCAAGGAACAGCAGAGAAGGGAAGGAAGCCGACTTGTGCATCTTTACCTCTTCAGCTGTAACTAACAAGACAAAGAGATGGTTATTACAGATTTGCCTTAGGAAACACTGCATATTTTCCCTCATCTCAAAAATAAGAAATACATTTCTCTCCAACTGGTAAGTAACAAGCACCCTCATGTTAAGTGTTCTTCCAAGCACAGTTAGAATGGGATCTCTGATCACCAGTTTGCAGTTCTAATCCAAAGCAATCCATTTGTTGTGAATTGCGTTGTAATGAGCTCAGCTATGCAGCCCTTTCTCAGGCTTTACTAAGATAAATTTGTATTGATTTCTTTTTTGAGTAATCATGGTTTAGACATAACTTTTACCATTTTTTAAACATGCTGGAATGATTTGTCTAATGAAAGGGAAAATAAAGTGTGAAATGGATTGTCAAATTCATCTAAGGACCTACTTACCCCAGGAATGTTAGACATGTTAAAAGCTTTAGAAACATTTTATACCCTTCCAAAAAACCCCAAACAACCAGAAGTTGCAACCTCAGACTCTAAAGTCCATTTTTTATGATCACTGATACAAGGAAATGCAGACCCTTCCGATGCATTATCAGTGTCTCCTACACTTTCATTCTCACTTATAACTTCAGAGACCAGAGACGAATTAAAACATTGTGAGTGAAATTCTGGCCCCACTGGGACAGGAGATTAGTTGTGGTTATGTATTACGATCACAAAGTGTTTGGATTTTTATTTTTTTTTCTCAGCTTCAATGACTGTTTTCTTAGTTACTTGGTTATGCTGGAAAATTCATGTTAAGTCCACACAAGTGTATTAAAAATGGGAGTTTTCTTACAATAAAATTTGGACCATGTTTCTGCAATTATTCACAATTTGCTTGTGTTTTTACATAATCGCATATTCCGATGCCTTACGAGCTCTGTTGCCATTGACATAGGATTTCCAGAAACTGGAAAAATCGGACACTTTCTTCCATAGCAAATACTAAACACTTTCATTTTAAAAGATTTGTCGTTGTTGTCGTATCAGATGTTTAACCAAACACTCTATTTTATCATAGTACATTTTGCTGCTCTAAGAAAGGAAATAGTGTCATCCCCATTTCCCAGAGACAAAACCCCGTTCTTGCCTCCCATATATTTAGACTGTGCAGATTCATTTAGTGACTCCTGGACTGAGCTAAACAAGTCATGGTCTGAACAGAAATCTAGGAAGTTATTCAGCTCTGTTTCAGAAGTAATAAAAATGATGAACTGAAGCAGAAACAATGAGCTGTCATATGAGAAGATTATGGTGGAGCTGAAAATTGAACTTGGTCCTCCTGGGTCTCTAGCTAACCATGCTAACATCTTACCCTCTGTTCCACTCTACCCAAGGCAGCTTCCAACAAAATAAGGGAGAAACTTCTCACGGAGTTTCTCAGAGCAGGATGCTTGGCTCTTAGCAGCTACGCATAGTGCTCCCCTGTCCTGTTTTCTGCCCTCTGTGATGCTTGATCTGTGTTTGTCTACAGTAAATGGTACAGTATAATGTATGCTTTATATAAAATAATTGAGAGGTTGTGTGGCAGAGGGAGAAATACCACAGGTAGTGAGGTGGAACCAGCAGAAGAGAGGGGAAAATTGAAAGAAACTGTACTTTCGTTGAATGCATCTGTGCTTGATCAGTTGGAAGAAGCTTTGGGCTTGCAGGGTGGGGCAGGTAGGAAGGCATCAGCATAATCCAGGAGATGCTTGAAAGGAGCAGGGCACAAAAATGATGTCAAATTCAGGAGTGGCAAGCAGAAAGCTTCCTAGGGAACTCGGAAAAGCCCCTACAAAGAGGGGAAGCCCTTGAAGTTGCAGGACTGGAAAGCAAGACTAGAAGAAAAGACTTATGCTGCAAAGATGCTGGGAGATTTATTTTCAAATTCTGGTATTTAGTGTCTCCTTCTGTTGACTTCTGAGAGACTTAACTGGTTGTAATTTATTAGCCTGCATTATGCCAAGGCTGGGAGCCTTCTGATGCGTTGGTGTGCTCGCGTCAAAGAAAATATTGACCAATTCTACTTCCAGGCTCTGTCAATTTGATTTCTGTCATATTCTTTTTTCCTAATGTGGACAACAAGCTGTTTCTGGGTTTCCAGCTGTTGCTATATGACAATACCTATGGAAGGAGTTGCTTGCACTTAGAGGTGCACCACAAAATTCAGGGCCTGTCTTCTCTCATTTTTTTTTAATTTTTTTTTTTGCTTGCTTGCTTGCTTGCTATTTTTTTAGGACAAAGGAAGATTTACAAATCCCAAGTATAGGCCACAGAAGGATTCCAGATATTTGGCACTTTTATTTGTTTGCAGTTTATTTTTATCCCACTTTTGTGGTGGGTTGATCTTGTCTGGAACCCAGGTGCCCACCAAAGCCACTCTATCACTCCCTTCCTCAAATGGGCAGAGAAAATACAACAAAAGGCTCATGGGCTAAGGACAAGGAGAAATGGCTCACCAATTACTGTCACAGGCCAACTCAGGACAAATGAATTTCATTTATTGCCAATCGAAAACAAGGTGAGGTAATGAGAAATAAAAGCAAATCTTAAAAAAACCTTTGCCCCACCCCTTCCTTTTTTCTGGGCTCAACTTCACTCATGATTTTCTCTACCTCCTTCCTCTAGCAGTGCAGGGGGATGGGGAATGGAGGTTGCAGTCAGTTCGTCACACATTGTTTCTGGGGCTCCTTCCTCCTTGGGGAGAGGACTCTTCACACTCTTCCCTCGTTCCAGTGCAGGGTCCCACCCATGGGAGACTCAATTCTCTAATGTGAGCCTTTCCCACAGCCTGCAGTTCTTCATGAACTGCTTCAGCATGAGCCCTTTCCATGGGGTGCAGCCCTTTGGGAGCAGACAGTTCCAGTGTGGTCCCCCATGGGGCCACAGACTCTTTTGGATGCATCTACCTGGCATGTTGTTCTCCACAGGCTGCAGGGGAGCAACCTGCCTCACCACGGTCTTCACCATGGACTGCAGATGAATCTCTTCTCTGGTACCAGGAGTGCCTCCTCCCCTTCCTTCTTCATTGACCTTGGTGTCTGCAGTTGATTTTCTTACATATTCCCACTCTTCTCCATGTTGCTGTTTCACAGGGTTGGGGTTTTTTTTCTCCCTTTTCAAATATATTAACCCAGGGGCACTACTACTGTTGCTGATGGGCTTGGCCTTGGCCAGTAGCTGACTTCTTGAAGCTGACTGGCATTGGCTCTGTCAGACATGNTTAGGACAAAGGAAGATTTACAAATCCCAAGTATAGGCCACAGAAGGATTCCAGATATTTGGCACTTTTATTTGTTTGCAGTTTATTTTTATCCCACTTTTGTGGTGGGTTGATCTTGTCTGGAACCCAGGTGCCCACCAAAGCCACTCTATCACTCCCTTCCTCAAATGGGCAGAGAAAATACAACAAAAGGCTCATGGGCTAAGGACAAGGAGAAATGGCTCACCAATTACTGTCATAGGCCAACTCAGGACAAATGAATTTCGTTTATTGCCAATCGAAAACAAGGTGAGGTAATGAGAAATAAAAGCAAATCTTAAAAAAACCTTCGCCCCACGCCTTCCTTTTTTCTGGGCTCAACTTTGCTCATGATTTTCTCTACCTCCTTCCTCTAGCAGTGCAAGGGGATGGGGAATGGAGGTTGCAGTCAGTTCATCACACATTGTTTCTGGGGCTCCTTCCTCCTTGGGGAGAGGACTCTTCACACTCTTCCCTCGTTCCAGTGCAGGGTCCCACCCATGGGAGACTCAATTCTCTAATGTGAGCCTTTCCCACAGCCTGCAGTTCTTCATGAACTGCTTCAGCATGAGCCCTTTCCATGGGGTGCAGCCCTTTGGGAGCAGACAGTTCCAGTGTGGTCCCCCATGGGGCCACAGACTCTTTTGGATGCATCTACCTGGCATGTTGTTCTCCACAGGCTGCAGGGGAGCAACCTGCCTCACCATGGTCTTCAGCATGGACTGCAGATGAATCTCTTCTCTGGTACCAGGAGTGCCTCCTCCCCTTCCTTCTTCATTGACCTTGGTGTCTGCAGTTGATTTTCTTACATATTCCCACTCTTCTCCATGTTGCTGTTTCACAGGGTTGGGGTTTTTTTTCTCCCTTTTCAAATATATTAACCCAGGGGCACTACTACTGTTGCTGATGGGCTTGGCCTTGGCCAGTAGCTGACTTCTTGAAGCTGACTGGCATTGGCTCTGTCAGACATGGGGAAAGCTTCTAATGGCTTCTCACAGAAGCCACCCTGTTTGCCCCCTGTGACCAAAACCTTGCTACGCAAATTCAATACAAGTTTGTAACTCTTAGGACAAAGCTTCTTTTACAGGTAAAGGCAAATGTCTGTATTTCTGCTGCATTGGGACCAAATCACTTGAGTTTCATTCTGTGAACAAATGCAGTTTCACAGCTCATTGCTCAGGCAGTGCACAATGAAGAGGACACAAACCAAGCAAACAAAGGGAAGAAATGTAGCCATTAGTAACCCTGGTGGCACCTAACAAGAAAAAGGGTTTGCATTCCAAATAGGGATGGCAGTTTCCCTGGAGAAAAAGCTCTCAAGGTGTGCAGATAGATGTTGCCACTTCAGTTAGGCAAACAGACCCAGGTCATCTTTGGGTCATCAAGAATAGTTTTAGTTCTGTAAAAATTTGTCCTTTAATATCTTTGTGAATAAACAGATGCAAGGCAAATTAAAACAGCTGAGACTATATCTAGACTCACTTCAGCAGGCTGCAGCTTTCCACAAGGGAGTTATACATCAGCTGAATAATGTGATTTATAAAGAGCATGAGGTGATCTGCATTTATCTACGTTCAGGAAATAACTGCATAAAATGAGCCTGATTCTTTTTCCCATTTACCCAGTTTTCAGATGAATTCCAGTGGGATTTCTCCTTACAGCACCCTGAATGAGAATCAATCCCCATACTCTCACATGGCAACGATGAATCCAAAGAAGCTGGTCTGCCTTTCAGCAGCAATAAAAATGGGCACGCTTCTTCAGGGCATCCTATGCAACTGCCATATATGCATTATGCATCCACACGACTTCAGTCAGTGTAAGGGAAGGTATTACAACGGGTGGGGCTTGTGAGAGACAGGAATTATACCCTGTATGCAAGTTCATCTCCTCCTCCCCCACCAAACTGAGGAGTACACAGGGATGCCTCTGTTGCTCCATTCTGCTCTTCTCTTAGGTCTTTCTCATAGGAGCTGACATCCAGTTGAGCCTCTCTCAGAATTGACAGCAGCATTTTACTTCAGCAGCTCCAGGTCTGGAGGAAGTCACCAGCTCTCCAGCGGTGTCTGCAAGCCCCAGCAGACCTGCCAGAACTGGGAGAGGCTCCTGTGGATGCTCATACCTGCACAAAATCCAGCTCCCATAGGAAACGCCAGCAATGAATGCCTTAAAAACATCTTTATGGAGATTTTTTGTCAGGTAGCCTTCTGAAATACTGCAGAGGCTTTTCCGGCATAAAATGTTCAATGTGCTGATATTCACCTCATGCCAGTGGGAATTGCTCTTCAGTATCCAAGAGCTGTTCGTGAGTGGATCTATGACTGTGTTCCTATCTCCTTCCATGAGCATTCATATCTTTTCTCAGCTGTTAACACCTTGGTTAATTTTCTGAGGAGATTAGAAGCAAGGCCTTAGGAATGATAAATGCTACTGAAAATAAAGAGGGAGAGTTAGGAAGACAGGCCCAGCAGACAGTATCCATTTTGCTGGGATTTGGTTCTACTGAGGGGTACTTTCTTGTGGGCAAGAATAACAAGTCATTGCCTTTTCCAGATGACAGGAAAGCATAATAGCTGCACTCTTGTCAGTCTCTTCTGATTATCTGCTCTTTACTTTTTTCCAAATGAGTTCCTTGTAAAAATGTCACATTGCAGCGCTACTCAAAGGCCACTTAATATTCTTCTTTTCTTAAAAGAGACGTGTATTCCCTGACATCTGAGATTTTTTTAATCAGCTCTGAAGATGGCCTGTCTTCCACATTGTTTTTCTTGCTAAATTAGAAGGAAATCCACCCCCCACCTCCACCTCCCATCCCCAATCTGTGTATTTCTCATTCGACTTGGGGAAATAACTAGCTTTAAGAGCAACATCTTAATTGCTAAGATTCTTCTGATGCCTAAAATATTACTAAAGAAAAAGGATTTGACCTTGTCAGGTTTTTAACAACTACTTACAAAACTGAGCGTTTTACAGAATCTGATTCGCTGTCTTCAATCTAACAAGTCACCAAGCATGTCATTATGAACTTAATGTTTGTGATGTGGAACGTTTTCAGGCTTTAAATGGTTTTAGTGGCATTTTTCAAAGAAGTAAAATACAACCTGTAAGGAAAGAAAATGTTCATTTCAGTGGAAAATGTAATATTTCACAGTGTTTTACTCCAGACAGGGATGAAAAGGTAAATTCAGAATTGTTTTTATGCTGAAGTACTGTGATTTTTTAATATTGGAGGGCTCAATATTTTATGTAAGGACATTATAGAGTATTATATATGAAAAGATATCATATACAAACGGCTAGTCTAGCATTAAGGTCTAGAGTGAATCAAAATGATAGTTGAACTAAGAAGTTTTATCTCATAAAAATAAGCCATTTTTCTCTGCTTGTATTTCACTATATTTAATCAATTTAAAGAAATTGTCTGTTAAAAATGGAGAAACATTTTACTAACACTTAAAAATGAATAAAACTGTAGTCAGAAGTTGTTTTACCAAAAACATTCCTAATAAATTTTAAATGAAACTCATCATTAAAATACCTGTTCAGCTGCAAGTTTCAATGTATATTTTGAGCCTGTGAGTTGAAATAGGCCACAATTTTCCACATGGACAATTTAAAATGGTGCAACTATAATACTCCATTTCCACAAGGGCAGTTAAGGGCAATAACTATTTCACATTGCTTTACGGAGCCATATAGGTACCTTTGAATGTGTCGAACTGATTTTAATTGATATTAAAGAAAAATAAAGTTGTTTTTTTTCCCTCCACAAGTATGTCTGCCTTCTAGAGCTCCAGTAGGCACGACACTGCAGCTCCATTACATATGTCCTATAAAAGCCCCCCCAAACACTAAGCAGAGGAGCTGTGATGTGTAGATACATCTCATGACAGTTTGTTGGATCAAAGCTCAAAGAACAGGATAGAGAAGAATTTGTAGCAGGATCAATGAATCTTTGCGGATTCTGCTGTTCTACAGTACGAAATGCAAGAAAAGCAACACCTACAAAGTTTGCTTGAATTATAATAAAGGATTATCAGCAAAACAGATTCTCTACTAGTCCTGCAAACTGTGATGGAATTCTGTGCATGGATCCTTACAAGAAATTCCACATTCACTCCCCAGAAGAATGAATGAGGATAGTATTGATAGTCTCAAATATTAACAACGACCTAGTTGAGCCAAATTGTATAGTCCATTTTAATTTTTCCTTCACAAGATAATTCTTTTTAATTTTTCCTGCAAGTATGAAGGTTGTAAAAATAGAAATATTATAAATATTTTTACTTAATTGCTATATTTGTGTTTATAACCAGGTTGCATTGCATACATACTGTAATTTAAAGTAAAGAGTTGCTAGAATGCTCACAAAGACACTCCGTTCTGCTAGTTATAAAAAGGAAGATAGAAAGCAAGATCCTCATTGTTCAGTTTGAGTTTTGCAAGATCTATACCTCAAATTTATTCTAAGTTTAAGGGAAAAGGATGATGGAAATCACAAAGATCATAGGGAAGTTGAGTCTGTAGAATGAAAAAAAGTCTAATTCCTGAAAGGCAGGAAATCTGTAAGCTTATAAAGAATTCACCCACACTAAAAAAAGAAGAATACATAAAGACTCAGCAGCATCTCTCCTATGACATACTGTAGCCTTAAAATGAACTTTGCTTTGGCTGAGAGCTGCAGAAAAATTGTGTAAGTGCTACAGAGGAGCAGCAGTGAGTGGGTGAGTAGGAAGGGAGAATAGGCAGCAGGCAGAGAAAAGCAGAGGCAAATATATATATATCATATTGATTGTACTATATATATAAAATAATCTAATACCACCCCTTACCTGCCACAGAGCATTGTGAGGGATATGTGGGCACCCTCAGGGCTTAAACTTGCTATTTCTCAGCTTTTTCAGTTGTTTGTTGTTTTGGGGGTCTTTTTCAGTCTGCTGTTTCTTCACGTTTTTGACATACAGCAGTTAACCCTGTGCAGCTATAGGAACCTAGTTTTTATTGAGTAATGAATAGGTTCCTAAAATTCTAATAGGTTTGTTCAGGGAGGGGTGTGCCTGCATTTCTGTATTAAAGGGCACACCGGAAGTACTGGGAATTAAAGTGTAGCACGTAAGACCACAGATGGCAGTAAATGGACAGATTTCTCTAAATGACTTCTTTTTCTTCCTGAAGCATCAGATCATGTCAAGCTCATTTTCTTGCTTGTTGTAAGGCACTTTTAAACCATAGTGGCAGTATAAAGGATTTGGGCATTATTTGGAGTGGATCCCATGCCTCTTTAACCATTGGATCTAGTCAAAAGAATAATTGTCTAGCAGCAATGCTGTGTTTCTTCCACCCCTCTACTCATCTCCAGAGCCAAAGTATTTGTTGCCTGATGCTGTCTAGCTTGTTCTGCTATCAGCAATGCAGAGCCATTACAGCAATCAGATGCAATCTGCTTTATCACCAGCAAAGCAGTTGCCAGGAAAATTTCAGATTACCACTGGTTTTATACTAATTCAGTGAAAGTGTACACAGTATTTAAAGCGCATCTTGATTTTCAGTCCCAGAATTGTATTTTCAAGCATAACATTTAGGTGGCTTACTTAGCAATTTTATTTTATTGAGCGAGTGCATACTTTCCACAAATTATGAAGGTTGAGTAGTGAAACGCCAAAAACGCGCTTTTAGCAAGGAAATTTTGCAGGCAGGGGCGTTTAGCTAAAAGCCAAACTTTTAAGCTGATTGTCATTACATGCTGATTTGGTAGAAAATTAGGTGTGGCCAAAGAGAAAATTTTGATCGTTGTGCCTTATCGCTAAAATATCTAATGACCTTTCCTGTGCCAACACAGCCACTTGTACTATATTCCCACGACTCCCTCTGGTGGCAAACTTCTCCATCCCAAGTGCAGGATAGCATCTTCCCTCTTTTTTTCTTTTTTTTTTAACCATGCTACACATGGGTTAGGAGAATGCTGGTGGATTCTCAGCTCATTCAGACAGTGGAAATGCTATTTCAAGCTTTTAGCCGAGTTATCTCTTTTTCTTAATTTTAATTATATATNTTCAAGTTTTTAGCCGAGTTATCTCTTTTTCTTAATTTTAATTATATATCTACCAGTTCAACTGAATAAACAAACTACTGTTAAATCTGTGTAATAGTAAAAAGACTGCAGAAAAATGTTAATTTAAATACATATTTTGTAAAAGAAATATTATTTCACGTAGCCCACCGCTACATAAACACCTTATAAATGGTCCTGATTTGTATCAGGCCAGCCTGCGAGGGAAAGAACAGCATCACAAATCTCAAAATAGGCAGCTGCAGCCTAAGGGAGATGAGTGATTCTCCCAGTTTCACACGCAAAGTCAGTGGCAGGCTGGGAAAATTAAATCTGGATTTTCTTCTTATCTGGGGCAACTTACACCACCCAGTTATACAAAGGGACCTCAATATCTACTAACTCACTTTTACTTTCAAGGTTTTGCTTTTTCCATCACTGGAAACAGCACCGCCTTCCTGTTGCAGTCCTCACCAGACCATCCCTCCCCACCTGCTGCCTAGACCTAGACATGTGGCACTGGAGCCCCATGGTCTCTGTATGTCCAGAATCCTGGCAAATGTGATAGGATTTTGAAGACAGAAGACCCCATTGTGTTCCTGTCAGCCAACTTTATGAGAACTGATTGGTACCAAAATGTTCTTGCTTTATGATGTTCACTCTAATGATGGCTAAACTTCTTTATAAACATTGCGTTTCACCTTTTTTTTCACTTATGATCTGCCCTTTCTTGTGCACGTCTGACCTCACTTTCATCAAGCAATGACATTGTGGCTAAAATATCAGGAAAAATCATGAATTTGAATGAAAAAGTGATCATCATCAAACTCACTAGCTGAAGGGAAGATAAAAATATTTCTGTTTATCCTGCTGTCAAATCAACCATGTTTTATCTGTTACATTACACAGATTAGTAACACAGGTTTTCACAAGGGCACTGTGTTGGTTAAGTCACATTCCGTACCCACACCGAACGTGTAATTCCTCCTCTTGTCATCAATAAATAATCTTAGCTGAGCACATAAGCCTGATGTGCAAAAGCAGCATGAGTGGCCAAAAAGACAGAATGATACAGTGGTGTATCTGAGGAATGAAAGAATGAGATAGGAAGCACAGTAATGCATGATGATGTTCTGGTGATCAAACTAGAGCAGACTGCCATTAAAGAATAGCAGGCATTACTGGGAGACTGGGAGACTAAGGAGGTCTCTTATGTCACCTTTGCTAAACAGGATCCTACTATTTTTAACATTTTAATTCAGGTTAGAATTCAGGTCTCTCTTTCAGACTCACACGTGTCCCTGCATATATATACGTACACAATATGTGTGACATAATTTTCCATTGCCTTGAACAGAATCTTTTTTTTTCAGTGATTTCTTATTCCAAGGCAATTCTTCTGAAGAAAGGTAGTTCCAGTTACATGATCCTAGTGAATTCATTATGACTAAGGCTCTGGTATTTATCCTGTAAGTACCCATGTATGGTCTTTTCATGCTTGAATTTTGTTTTTCTAGATGAATCATACCTATTGCAGCTCTCATGAAATGGATGCGTGCCTACCCCTGGTGTTGTGGAATCAGAATAATGGCACAAATAGAACCTGAACACATCATTACTGTCCCTGTCAGAGAGAGAGGAGTAAACCTTTGCAACACTTTCTGCCCAGTTTAGATTTCCCTGTATTATAGCTTCTCCAAGTAGACGAACAATGATAATACAAAGGAATGAGGACTGCCAGCTATAAAAAATTCATTAACACTGGAGACCATTCCCATCCCAATGTCATAGCCATTTGGTTGCATTTTTGCCTCTTCAGATATTTTTTCTCTGCCCAAGTGAATCTTTTTTTTTCTCCTAGAGGCAAAATGGATCAATTACAGTTGAAGACAGAACTACCTAAACCAGTTAAAAAACAGAGCATTGTCTTGGTAAAAGGACAGTGTGGATCCAACTAGCTACATGCTAAAAAATGGGTAGAAAGCAGTTTCCTGTTCCTGGGTTGGTGCTCCTGAACATCAGGCATAAGCACAACCATGTCAAGTAATGAATTAAACAGCAATATTGCCTGCAAAGCCTCCAGATTGTGTCTGAAGCATTCTATACTGAGGTGCCCTAAACTGAACTACTCGCTGCAGTCTTGAGTTGTTGGCACCACACTTGGTGAATGACATGAACCAGATAGAGAAAACACAGTAAGAAGGAGAATGATGCTAAAATCCAAAACTTGCAAGGAAGTTTATGGAAGAGTTAGGGTTGATCAGAAACCTGGGCACCTCAAAGACTTGCTGCTGCTAACTAGGAGGGATCCGTTATCCATGTTTGTGGTAATAAGACGAGAATACAGACTGGAACATTATGGACTGGAACAGCTCACCTGAGGAGACAGTAGTGTCCATCGCCAGAAGTCTTGAGCAACAGGCCAGATGCAGGTATAAACTCATCCAGCCTGGGGCTAGCAGAGGGTTAGATGACCTGCAGGTCTCACTTGTAGTGCTATTTTTCTAGGCGTTAGGATTCTCAGAGCACATCTAAGGGGTGAGCTTCTGAGATGGAAAGTCATACAAACACTGGATTGCAATAGGTGTTTGTCAGGAAATAGGTTCTGCATGTGCTGGAGTGAAGTAGTTCCCTGTATTTAGGTGCTTGAGGAACTTTCAGACTGACCTTGCAAACATCTCCAGGATAAGGCAAGGGCAGAGATGTCCTCTGCAAAGATGTATTGGACACAAAGTTTACAGCTGAGCACAGTAATATCCATTCACAGAGTATTGGCATGTGACAAGAGGGGAGTTTTAGATTTCAATGAAGCACAACCAGCTAATAATAACAATTGCATAGTTTATTTATGGATGTAAATTTGCATAGGCTCCTCAGGGCCAGTGATGTCAAGAACCCAGCAAATGTTCTTTTCCCCGCTTTGCAGCAAAATCATGCAGTTATGCATGCCAAGATACACAGTTAACTCTAGACAGATAATGTCTTACCCAAGCAGTAAATGTGCACAACTCAGGTTTAAGCATAGTATAATTAAAGCACAAGCTCTTCTCCATGTCTGAGTAATACAAAGTATGCACAGCTTATCTGTCCCACCTGTTCTTCCTGATCTTCTTTGTTAACCAGTCCAGTATTTAACCTGAGTGTTTCAGAGGTAGCTCCTCTCTTCAGTTCTCCCTGAGTTCAATTTTCTGAACGAATGGAAACCATAACTACTTACTGTCCATACTATGACCTCCTTGAATATCCCTATTTTAAACTACCATATACATTGATGGTGCATCCGTAGCTAAAACATACATATGCTTAACCTGTCATGAAGGGATAGTGTGGGCATAGATTCACAGTCTAGTTCATCTGGGTTTTTATGCACGCAACCTCTCTGACCAATAGCTGTCGACCCACTCCTGGGCGAAAGTACTTATTAGTAGATCTAATTTTTGGTGCAGAAACACATAAATCCACATCATATAACTAACTATAATGAAGACATATAGAATATAACCTGCATGATACCCTTGTTCTACAATTTTATTCATCAAAGATAAAATTGTTTTACATACTTAAAATTAACATTACTCATGCATTTTCTTAGAGTATTTGCAGCATTTTACCTGACAGCGTTGAACAAAGAGTCACTAAAGAAGCTCTGCAGCATCCAGCTGAGCAGTGAAACCAGGAGGTAGAAAAGCCTGGCTCCATTCCCCGTGAGAGGTCCCGCTTGCCACCTCTGAGGAGCCTGGCAGCAGCATTAGCTACACCACGTGCCGTACAAAATGCTTCTTACTTTCAACTGAGGTGAAACAAAGTACCAGCTCCAAGAACAGAAAAACAAGCGTTCAAACCTGTCATATAAAGAAAGTAATTTAAATGAGAAAGGGATGAACTGAGCAGGAGATGAAACAGGGACGGTGTTACACTGCAGCTGTTCTACTTACTGTGTGCTGGAAGCCCATACATTGAAAAATGCTTATTTCTCACTGGGACTGAAGCACTAACTTGCCACATTACAGTCCAGCCACTATTTCTAGCCCCAAACCTGTCTCACATCATCTCCCCATCCCTTCTTCTTCCCCTTCCTTGCTTCTCCCTCAGCCTTAAGCCGCAGCCCAACTACAGAGGTGCAACAGCAGCTGGAAAAGGGGAAGCGTCTGGCTGTTGGTTTGCAGGCAGAGGGTACAAGGTACTTAGCAGGGCCCTGGCTTTGTTCAGTCCCTTTTGCCAAGAGCCTGGTGCCTGGGCATGCTACAGGCTGGCACCAGGATCCTGGCTTCCTTCCCTGGGTCCTCTTCACTGCTGGGTTTTTAACTTCACAAGCCGTAGCTTGTCTTGCACACACGGCCATGGGTTGCAGCCATGCATGGGTGGCTGCTGGAGTGCCAGGGTAGAACAAAACTTCTCATTAAGGTCTGTGGTTATTCCTACTAATTCAGACAATGAGACACTCAGAGGAGGGTGATTTATTGACATATTGCGAAAGCATGTACTTTTGCTAACACATAGTTGAACCATCAAAGGCAATGTTTTCATTCCTGCAAACTCACTTATTGGCTCAGTCTAGAAGATGCAAGGAATGCAGAGAGGAGAAAACTTCAACCATTTTCTTTTTTTTTTTTCTTTAATAAAAGGTCCCATAATTAGCTTGTACAGGCTGGTTCTGGAAAAACTCTTCGCTTTGTTTTGTGGTTAGATAGGAGCAAAATCTGCTTCCCAGGTGTCTGTTTTTACATCTACTAGTGTATCTTTTTTCCGTAATGTATTTCTGAATTACCTTTTTTCCATCATATTTTTTTCTCTGTTTTTCTTCAGTCACTGGATATTTTATTTTTCCCTTTCACTTACTGTAATATTCTTCAAGTACATTTTGAATCTACTTCTTAAACTCCTTGGTGTCTTAATGAAATTCATACGTCTTTGATTTCTTTCCAGAATCACGGCCTAAAACATATTTCCTATCCTCTCTTTGATGTTTTGCTTTAGGGGAATGTTCTTTAGATGGACTATTCTTAAATGACACCCTCTGTGGAGACTCTATTCCTTTCTGTAAGTACATTTTAAACTCCCATCTTAATAGCGCACTGTAGTATTCACCTTTAATGTCACCCTGCTTATCACATCAAAGTAATGTTTGTCCATAGTGCTTCACCGGGGTGTAATGAACAGCATATCTGCCAAACATCCGATGATTTCCATGTGTATTCTTCAGCGTGGTTTCTCCTGAAATTACACTCTGTCTGAAACAGAACTAACTTCGCTTCTTTACCAATACGCAAACTTGGCTCCAAGTTGAAATAACAGGAACCCTTACCAAATTTCTAGCAGGAGAATTAAAACAGAGCACCCTGTGGGGAGATATTTGAAGCCTGCAGAGAGCTGAACTTGTCCAAAACCTTGTAGACCTTGTGGCAACAGCTGGGTGGAGCAGCCATGTTAGTCAGCACTTCTCTAAGCATAGATCATGCGGGCCCCTGTGCTATTACTGGTGTGGTTACTGTCCTCTCTGCTGGAGTATCACTATTTTTGAATCACAGGAAGGTCAGACATTTCAGATTAGAATCTCACTAGAGATGACTAAGTGTTTCCATAACATATACATCCCTCAGTAGCCTGCTACCACTGTAATTCGGGCTGGTTTAGCCCTAGAGACTTACTCTGAAATAGCCTCTTCCCCAGGCAAGCTCCTCCCCAGTTGAAGAGTTCAGAGCAGACAGGCAAGGGCAGACAGGCGAGCGGTGCTCCAAAGGCACCTTGGGGGCTAATGCGTTTGACATTGTTTTGCTTACGCTTCCTGCTGCAAATCAAGACGACACTCAGGAAATTAATATATAAAGGCCCGTTATTGCACCGCTACATCTTGTTAGCCGTTCAGAGACCAGCTGTGAACATTTGCTTGCCAAAACCTCCTATTGACTTCGTGAGAGTGCAGAGAGCTTTATCGGACCACATAGAGACAGTGTTTTAACCTCTTCCCTCACACCTTCTCACTTTTCCCTTCCCAATGTTGCTACCCTTAGCTTCACGTAACCCAGCACATATGCACTCCCCTTAGAAGGAGGAGGCAAAACCATTAACAACTAAAGCCGTTCAAGAAACAGCACACATGAAATGAGGCTTTATATTGTGGTTTTCAGTAAATAAATATACATCAGAAGGGTGTCATGGGGGCATAGCACTAAAAATTTAACATTTTAGAGGGACAGTATATACATATCTTCCTTAACACAACATTTTCTGTGCACTTTGATCAGAATACCATTATTGGTGGAGATCATTTTTCAAAAATAATTACTATTGGAGCTGTTCATAGTATTAGTTTTCATAAATTCATCCAGTTATAATTAATATGTGCCTTTCAAGGACCTAAAAGGGAAGGCATTCAATATTTCTTGTCTCTAATTTTAGTATGATCTGATTTTCCTCTGGTTGCCTTTCCAAACACCTGGGGCCAGCCATATGAGTAAATTAGATTGTGCTAAAATGCATATTAATGAAGCTCAAGCAATGGTTCCCTAAAGGGACAGTAAAACTATATATAGCTTCTTTTTTTCCCCTGTCTTGGTTAATGTGCCTTTCAACACATTTAGATCCTAGTAAAATCACGCCATTCTGGAACAGCCAAAAAAAATAATACAAAGAAACTGTTAAAATAAAAACTCAGAAGCACATTTATTTGAAGGCTATAAATGATCACTGCTTTAATACTTGCATTTTTAAATTATTTCCTATTAAAAATGGATTTTCTTTTAAGTGACTTATCCTATGAGAAATAAATAATGTCAAGACATTTAGGGTAGTAAGAAGTGGTGTATTAATTGCCTACAGTGATCTCTGCCTTTTCCTCTTCATAAAAAATGATAGTGCTCATTACAACGGATAGCAGTGGAGGGCGACAACCAACTATCACACGTGAACCCCAGTATACAGGGTGAAAAGAAAGAGTTTTGGAAAAGGACACTGGAATAAATCCCAGTTCCTCAAGGAAGTCCTGTGCTGTTATCAAGGATTGTCTACAGCAGTATTTCAGTCCGGACCAAGTGAGCTGCCTTAGCTGACACCATATAAAGCACATGCACCAGCTTCACTCAGGAGAAACTAAACGAAAAGATAGACTCCAGAGGCACATTTAAAGTGCACCAGCTGCTAAGGGGCATTCAGTTCATTGAAATAGACTAGATGAAGTCCAAAATGGAACGCTCCTAAATGTTTGAGCACTTGGTCCTCAGCCCTACCACTTTTAAACTAGGTGGATATAGAGGAAGCTGCTTGGATGACCAGGGAAGCCCAGGTTATCATACTAGAAAAAATTGCTTTGGTAATTAGACCAAAGGCTTAGAGAGGATGTGACTCAGTGATAAACAACAGGAAGGGGAAAAAAAACTATGAAGTCACAAAACAAAATGACACAAAGTGAGTATTAATTGCTCTCATCCTAGAAATTAGAAGGAAGATCTAAACACACATCTAAGCATTAGAAGAAGATCTAAACAAAACCGATTTTTTTGGAACAACCTTTCAACTGGAATATCATGGCTTAAGGGAGCTCCAAATGCTTTTAAAATGTAGTTTATGGAGGGAGTTGTATAATATTGTTGCTTTTAAGTGTAGGGGGCAGAATCTGACAGTTTAGTCTGTTAGAAAGTGATGTGTTATTCCTGTGGATTTTCAAAGTACTCATGTTAGTTCTCCATATTACAATCAAACCACACTTTAAACAGGTGCAAGAAATTTTTAAGCACCATTAAGTGTAGAAAGTGGAGAAAAATATACAGATGACTACTCTGTAAAAAAAAATAAAATAATTGAGTAAATCTTTAGGATGAGGAATGATGTCGCTGTTAAACTTGAATTGGATGGAAACATTAAAAGTGGCACATTTTTTAATTACCTAGAGCAATTTCTGCATTTTCCTTTTCATAAACACCGTAGTGCTCATTATAATGGATAACAATGAGATGACCCATTACAATGGATAATGACTAGATGATCTTTAAGGTCACTTCCAACCTTAACCATTCTATGATTCTAGCAATTACAAATAGTGTCTTTACAAAACACCACAATGCTCACGTAATTACAGCTTGTGGATCTACAAGCCAATTAGCAGTCCTGCCTATTTATGTGTTTATTTTTATGACTCAGTATAAGGTGTATCAGGAGACACAATCAAGAGCAGGGACACTCAGAATCAGTGGCTACTTCTCCAAGTGTTGCTGTCAGCCAGGGGCTTTGCCATGCATGATTTTCAATTAGAAAGAGGAAATGCGGATTCAGGAAACATTCATGTCGTTATTCAGGTTTTAATTTTCTTCTGAGCACCCCTTCAGAGTCAACAGTTGAAAACAGAGGATGAGAGCTCTCTCTGCATTTAATGAAAATTTACTTTTTCCATTCTACTCTTCTCTCCCAGTCTAATGACTTTTTTAAGCATTCCAAAGCCTTACTTGTTACTTTAAAAACAGCATTCAATTTTACAACTATTGTAGTTTCATTCTGAGTGTTTTCGTATTCATATTATTGTCTTTCTTCCCCTACTATTCGTGCTGTTTCCTTCTCTACCCTCAAATACCCACTCTGTTGCTCTTCCCCTTGAAGACAATCCCAGCCTCCCTGCCGGAAACACCCCTTTGCCACTATGGGCAATGTTTGAAGCCTGCTGGTTTCCAGCACCAAGAACTGCAGGAGTGAGCATCCCTGCTACCTGACTCCTCCCTCCCTCCTCACTACTGCTCATCTCTAGGAGCAGGCAAAATGTGTCTATCTTCTCCTGAAGTTCAGCAACAGTTCTTGAGGTAGGATATCCTGGTAAGGAGTGATCATTTTTCACCATTATTTGCTCTGGACACCCAGGACATTGGCAAAGCTTGATTCACTCATGTTCTATCCAACTTTAATGTGGATAAAACTAGAATTAATGCTGGCCTCTCCAAGAAGTAAAGATTTTTTGTGAAGGTTTTGGGGTTGCTCATGACAAAATGGACAGCCAGTTGGGAGAACAAAGTTCACCCAGATGCAGGTGCACAGGAAAAGGATACTCTCATTCAGAAGCAGTCTATGGGCTTTACAAGAGAAAATTTCTAATTTCAGTACATTCTCCTAGGAAAAGAACATTCAGGGCTCCCATAGAGTTTCCTGAGACCCCTGCTTTTATTCTGTAACCATAGGATGGTTCAATCAGGCTCTGAAAAATTAAAATCCCAAACATTAAGTTAGTGCATATATTAATAAAGACAGGATTAAAACTAAAGAGAGAATGGTGAGCAAGCAAGATTTGGCTAAGATATTCTGACTACATCAGACAGTGTCTTTCCGTAAAGGTAATTCCAGGTCAGCTAAATTGCTCTTTGAAAATTTAAATCTTACGCAGAAAATACGCAAGATCTGTAACTTTTCACCTTTTATGTTTTAATTGTATGGTTAAACATTATTTTGTTAAAGTAATTTTGTGCATTTAGCTTTGAAGAAGTTTTTAAAAGCCAGTGACATGGTTTTAAAATATAACACATCAAACTATATTTCCATCAACATACAGCAGTTGCCATAAACAGCCTTAATTTCCAGTCTAAATTATTGATCTAAATATATTTGGACAAATTAATGCAATGGAAAATTATAGAACCCAAACTGTACATTTATTTATTGCAACATGTTTCACTTACAGCTCACCTGCCATTCATACAAGGTTACTTCAAGTTTAGTAATTTTTCCCCTTTTTATGTTCAAATTGGGAGGAAGACATGTCCTCACACTTCCATAGCTGAGCTGAAAAACAAACTTTGGACTAATCTGTTCACTGGAATATAATTTTCTATATATTGTTACATTATAGGCTCATTTAAACGTTTATATCCAGCTATTGAAGACTTCAAGTCAGTGAACAATAAGTACAATTGGCCTTTCAGGTTATGTGTGGGGCATTTGAAGCAGCCAGCCCTACAAAGTGAACCGAGGAGCAGAGAATTACCCGTACATCTGTGGTTTCGTTTCACAGTAACAGCTTCATAATTGGTCTTTTGGAGTGACATGAGGCACAGTTGGTTTGAACCGGGGTGCTAGTGAGATTCGCTTCAGTGAGAAAGGGCTGTATTCATTGAGGAAAGGGTTTCTAACAGAACACACACACAAAAAAAGTCTTAGCTAATGATATACCACTAATCATCTCAGGTTGGGACAATAGAAAGCAGATTAGCTCCCCCAGCAAGTGTTAATGCTGAAAATCAAAAGAGGTGAGTGGCAAAATTTCATAGTCCTCAAGAAGAAAAGGCTTCTACTTTACTACAAATTAAGACCTGGTTTCTATGAGACAGCAGAGTGTCCTTTCACTCTCCAGACTATCTTAAAATTGAGTCTTTTTCCCTTCTTTTAGGCACTGTAACTTGTTATGAACGAAAAACCTTAATTGTTCAGTATGTCATCTTCTGTTTGACAGGAGGAAAGGAGGAACGATTATTGTGTCTGTGGATTTCACATGGAGTCAGGGAAGACAATAAAAAATGAAGTGAGGTTTTTTATATAAGGGAAATTGAAAAGAAACCATTTATAAGCAGCAGAATGAATGGCTGTCTTTGATTTTTTTTTATTATTTTTTTTCTTGTCTCACAGTTCAATGGCCTCGCCTTCTTTGTGTTACTTCTTAAATCTCTCACTTGTCCCACTGTGATAAGGGGGAGGGGGCTGGGGGTGAGAATGGGCACCAACAGACTGAGGACCTTCTGCCCCCACATGTCCATGTGAGCTGAAGAGAGCTACTTTGCTCGTCCCAGGGAGGAGAAGGCTTTGTGAGCAGTAGTTGTCATGTGCTGGCCGCTTGCAAGAAGTCACCATTTTTACACATTATAATGATTGCATTGCCAGGTATGGCTAATGCTGGTCCAACACATAGAAAGATGGTCAAGCAGAGCTGAGGTAAACAGAAAGCATCATATGAAACTGGGATTAAAAAACAGAAACAAAGAGAATAAAATTATGTATAGTAAAGAGAAATTGATTACAAATACAGATGAGTCAGTGCAAACCAGCTGGTTCTTCCACATCTCCTGTCCCTTCCACATCACCCCTGTCCCTTCTTCCATTCACCTCGTGGTCTCTTCACCTGATAAAAATACTCACTTTATGTCATGTCTAACATCAAGTAGAGATAATTTTGAAAATCCTACCTGGGACTTGTCAGGACCAGGTGCCTCTAAACATCCAGATTTGCCTTGGGCACAGAAACACAGAAAGCTTGTGGTGAATCAAGTTTGGCAACCAAAGGCTGGCTGGCTGCAATCTGTCAGAGCAGTGAACACATAGCAAAATGGGAGCTGGTATCTTGGGACACAGATAACATTATTCAGTCTGGGACAGTCCCTGTTAGATGTGTGATATGTCATAAAAAGTTGGAAGAGACACTACTGCTGGCACACAGGTCAACCATGGGCACACAAAACTGATTTGTATGGGCAGTACAGTCACTCAGCCCCAGGTGTACAGAAGCTCTTTTTCCAGATACCAGGCAACTACAAAAGCACAGGGAAAGCCATGTTGCATGTGCTTTTCATGTAGTGCATGGAATTCAAGCCTTCAGGAGAGAAAATATTACCTTTTCTCTGATACGTGGGAACTCTAGCAACAGCTGTGCTGCCTTGTAGGGCCTTTCAAACCAGTGCCCAGAGCTTGGAATTTGTAAACATGGGTAATGAGATGGCACTGAAAGATGTACTGGTGCAGGCACAGTGTCGAGAAGGTCCAAGTCAAGCTTCCATCCAGATCCTGTGCTTCCAGAGTCTAATAAGGCCTAAAAGACAATGATTTGGGGGTCATAGACCAAGGAATAAAGCCAGAGATGGCTGCTGACAGGATAGGAGGGAAGCAGGGGCTTGAATGGGAGCAGAAACCCCACAGAAGTCATGATGAGTGGAAGCAGAGGTGGCACAGAGCCAGGGCTGGGAGTCCTGCACCAGCTGAGGAGGCCAGCACACCCTCAGGCCCTGTGCACACCATGGCTGCAACAGGGACAGTTTTGGTACTTTAAGCACCAGTGGTGTGGAGCCACACACCTGTAAGATGTACTGAATCACCCCACACATCTCTCTCTCCTCAGGGGTTCGCTTGGTTTGGCTCATAGCAGCTCCCTGGGGATAGGCAGGACAGGGGTTTGTGTCCAGGGAGAAGTCCAATGCTCAATGAACCCAGGGTAATGAGGCCCATGACATGAGGTAGAGCAAGTCTCATCAATTGCACTTGTCCTATGCTTCAAATGTTCTTTTGGAGGTGGCAACCTCCTGAAAAAGGCTCTGAGAAATGAATGCCCAGTGGACATTTTAACCATCGGCTGTGTCAGAGGAGATGACAATGAATATGTTTCAACTGTAATTTCCTTACAAAGAAAAGTTGGCCATGGAGAAAAATAGAACTAGGTTTAAGCCTGAAGAAACAGTTTTAAAAATTGTTCTATTCAGGGTTTGCAAGAAGTCATAAAAGCAGGTACAGAAGCAATGTAGAGAAGCCGCCAGCAGCATGCCATCCCAGATAAAAGTGCTCCAGCATGGTTTTTCCTCTTACGAAGGTGAAACAAATGTTAACAGCAGCTCTCAGACACAAAACAGATTCGCCCTAAAGCTTTGTGACAAAAACAAGCTTGAAAACAGTTCTCAAACTGAACTCTCCTAAAGTACGGCATCTTTCCTGCCTTTATCTTTCCTGCCTTCCTACTTTACCCAAAAATAATGGTCTGGGAAATGAGCAGTTCCTGTAGTTACTCTTGAAGTTGTATTCAGGTTTTGGTGAAGTAAGGCAAGAAGACATTAGAGCCACTGAATATTTGAATTAGTCTTAGCAGGTCAATTATTACAAAGATTTTCTGCTCCAGTTGCTTGCAGAGAGATGTGCACTTCTTAAAATTCCATCTATTTTCTGTTTAATTTATTTGCAAACCAAGACATAACAGTATAAAAAAATCAATTGAACAAAACAATTTTACTGGAATTCACACACTACAACAAGCACAACAAGTTTGCAACTACTATGAGCACAAGACCTCCAGCAAGACAAGCAAGCAGTCCTGGAGATGCTTTCAAAGACTTCTGCTGTTTACAACAACATAAACTGAGCACACCAGCGGTTTAACACGCTTCGTCCTTGATCAATTATTTAGCCTTTTTATTTTGCTGGGTTTTTTGTTTTGTTTTTAATACCATTGCTACCTTTAATAAAGAGTGTATCTCTGTACTTATGCACATTTGAATAGACCACTATATACCCTTGATTTCATACGTCTGTTTAACTGGTTCCTCTCTACCCCCAGGAGTTTGTCAGGCAGGGGATGGATGAGAAGTCAACAGAAGTTCCAGAATATCAAAGAACAGGATCTGTCAGGCCTCTCCAATATTGTGTTGCAGTCCTCAGGGGCTGAAGCAGAAACTTTAATTTGAGAACTTGCACTGAAGAAGTTCCAGAATACCAAAAAATGGAAAAAAGCCAAAGAAAACCTGTAGGCTTGAGATTCACAGGCATAAAGGGAGAATTATCATCACATACAACTGTGCTTGCTGTCATTAAAGAGGAGATAATAAAAAAGATGTCTGAGGATAATTAGCTAAAACTGTACTATAATCTCCAATAGAAAAATAGATCCTTTACAAAATTTCCCTCGAGAAACCTTGTAGCTCCTGCAGTATTTACTTCTACACATTAATTACTTTGTTTGTTTGTTTTGTATTCAAACACTTTCTATACACTTTAGATGCAATTGATATTTAAATTTTGTTCAATCCATTATGAAGCTCAATGAACAGGAGCAATTCAATCAGAAATAAAGAATTACATTAATTATGTGCCTCTTCTTTCAGTATAGGGAAAAATTAATACCCACAGAACAGCTACTAAACAGGGCAGATTTCTTTCATTGCTTCAGTAGTAAAGCCACACTGATGTTGTACCAAGTATTATATGCTCGAGAAAGATGGGTGACAGAGCTGAAATTTGCTACGAGCACACAGGCGAACAAGTGTTCTACTTATCTGTAGTGATAAATCCCGTAGTAAACCACTAACAGCTGTTACTTTATTCACATTAATGATTTCTGCTTTCTGTTTTGTGGTTTGTTTTTTTTTTTAAAGGTCATTTTGTCAATAAAACAATACAAAAACCACCTAGTTTCACACTTGAAAAGTAGAGAACATTGAGTAAGAGATAATAATTAGTCAATAATAATTAGTTGATATCCTTGTTAGAGGGAAATGATCTTACCATTAATGATCAGCAATTAAGTAAATAGCCCAGAATAATCTTCCTTAAAGACTACAGGGCCAACAGGCGTAGAAAGAAACTGGACAAGCAAAGTAACAGAAGTAGCACTTGCAAAAGCTGCAAACCATCAGGAGCCCTCAAAACCCAAACACGGTGCAGGCAGGTGCCTCAGTGCCAAGAGGGCAGGGGCAGAGCAAGCTATGCACCTGCCTAGAGTCACTTGCTAGATCCCTAAGGCTCCTCTAAGCTCAGCACAGCCAAATTTAGGATTGAAATACCAGATAGTTACATGACATGGTGTTTTACACCTGAGGTATGAAACGATGAGTTATAACTGCATGAGGGAAAGCTGAAAAGTAGAAACAGGAGAAGCCCCAATCTGGGGAGGACCTTTCCAACATGCTGAGCAGAAATATATGTCTGGTCTATGCAACTGGCTTCTTTGGAAACTCTGAATGGCGAGAAATAGCTGAAACCTAAGCTATTCAGTTTTGTCCTCTGATATGTTATCATTACGTACCCTATTCTCAACAGGAAGGTTCTGCATAATGACACCAGCTTTAACTCTTTAATACAACTGCCTGGAAAAGGAATTTAAAAGTACAGGCTAGGAAAAATCCCCTCCACAGATCCGATGCAGACTGGAGTAAAACCATCTTTTCCCCATGGAGCCTAGAGCTTCTTGTAATGTCGAGGTCACGTAAAACCTATTCAATACTGCATCTAATCTCTCCTCCCTCAAAGGGAGGACCACATTTTCAGTATGTTATAACATGACGTTTTATAATTAGTTCGAACTGGGGGAAGAAATATGGGCTATTGTTTCTCATCTAATCAATGTTTCTGCCATTCATGGCATTAAAATGATAATGTATTTGACTAGTATTTACATAAAAGAGTGAGAAAGACATCAGCAGAACAAACTTATACGCTTGAAAATTCTCCATACTACACTAGTGCAAATTTTCTATAGTGTGGAGGAAGAATCTATATTTTCACAAAACTCACAATAATGTAAGATTCAAAAATAGCTGTTCCTCCCAAGCCTAGAATGAAAAATGGAAAATGGACGGGCGGTTGGGGGTGGAACTGGAAAGGAACATTTACATCAAATACATTTTCTCAGAACAGTGACAGAAAATTAATATCTTAGATTCTACTCTTACAGTTGCATTTCAGTTTCTCACATATTTTGACACACCAATTATAGAAAGACAAGTTATTTTAATTTAAGTTTGCATGTGAAACTTCCTATAAAATATACAGACATAACAGCCTGACGTGTTACTCTGGTTTATAGGATGGCTGGCTTTGTGTACAGTGATGACATCTTATACGGCATTTATATTCTATTAATGTGGCTGGTAGTAATTATAAAGCTTAGATATATCCTTGGCTTTAAGGTTGTTTGATAACACAGTGTTGCTTGAATAACTTCATAATGAATCTACACAGAAATGGTGTGCTGCCAAGGAAAAATGGGTATGAGTTTCTTCTGTATCAGCACTGCAAAATTAGGTCTCCTTTTTAATTCAGTTTCTGAGCCATATGAATACAACCTTTATACTTGCTTAGAGGTCATTAATAATGCACTTTCTGCTTTCCATTTTGTTACTGTAAGGATACATAAACAAGAAGAAAATGTACTTAAGTACATTGTGTGTACCAATTTAAAGATGTATATATTCTTAGTTATGTATGTACAGTGCTGATAATATTTCTAAGTAAACTATATATACACCTTTCTTACTCTTCTGTTAGAGCTTGATTTTCATGACTAAGTAATTACTGTATAATTTCCACTTTTTCATGTTTCTTATCGAGGTTGTAGAAGAATGCAGCCACCTATTAATTTGTAGTAAAAGATACTGCAATGGAAATCAAAAAATACATGTTGCAATTTTTAATACCCCCCCAACAACAACAACAAATAAATACAAAACCCATGCTCACACAACACCCCACATGCAGCTTCAACACTGTAAGTAAGCAGTAGATTTTTCTGACAGTTCAATTGCTGAAACAAAAGTGAGAGAGAAGAACATGACATCTACAAGTAAGCAAGGGAAGGTAATGTAAGCAAAGATTTCTTATCATTACCATGTAATCACAGCTGGCAAAAGAAAAAAAAAAAGAGACAGATTTCACATGCAGATTTCTACTGAACCGAAAGACTCAGTGAAGGTTCAGCTGGGTTCCAGCTAATGGGATCTGTCAGGAGGTAGAAACCGCATGCGACATTGATTATCTTCCCCATTAGAGCAGCATTGCTGCTAAGCAGGAAAGACAGAGAATTTCAGTATGGTCCCCAAAAGCCCCGTGTGTCTTGTATATTCACAGCATGCTGACTCTGAAGAGACAACCACCATTTTGAGCAGCCCAGCCGGATGCACAGGACAGCAAGATGCTGCTGCATGAGGCTCTTCATGCGCAGAAGAGCAGCAGGTGGACTGGGTAGCAGGTTTTCCCCCTTGTCAAGGAAGCATCAGCATAGCTTAATCTATTCTGTACTTCAGCTGCCTGATATCAGAGTGTCCTGAAATGAATTGCCTATCTAAAACTGGCCCCTTATACCCATAGTGCTTATGGAGATAACTCAGCTGCACTGGAAGTGGCCAAGCAGAACAGCTAAGCCACATCTTCAGGGACAACAAGGTGTAACCCACCTCACACTCCCTCTGTTTCCATAAATATATAATTTTTAACTTCCATTTGTGAATGTAAGTTTTACTTCATTTGCAAAAAGTAAATCTTTCTCAGGATTCCTGCGATGACTGAGAATAAATAAACAATACTTTTACTATTTTAATACCTTATCTCTTATGTGTCATACAGACAAATTATCTCTGGATAATTTTCATGGAAGTTAAATGGAACCAACAATATTCATATACCCAAACATTCATGTATCCCCTTTGAGTTTCACATTGCTGTGCCTCAGGAACTGGGAGAAGTTAGAAATGAAGTTGTGTCCTTAGAACAAGGATCAGCAGATTTATTATCATCAAAAAGGACTACTCAAAGTGCCTATTACCCATGATACCACACTTGATTTTAATAAAATATATAAGGCTACTTAACTGCATTAAGAAACAGCAACACAAACCCAGGAGTGGGAGAGGCCTGAGCTGAAGATGTATTTGAACTCTTGTTTATTAACTACCTCATAAACAGCACCATTAAACTCCAACAACCTCTGATTTCTGTGCCAACAAAACCCACCCAGTCTGTAAACCAGATGAGTTCAGTTCAAGCTCGAGAAAACTATTAACATTTTTAAAACTGATTTCAGAAATGTTTACTATAAGATGGGTGATGACTTAAAAAAATGAATGTTTGAAGGAAGAGTCTGGCTGAACAGTCTTTTCCTGGTTATTTTTAGCTAGCAAGACATTCTGGAAAACTGGCAGCCACTAGAATCAGCTGCAAAATATGTTAATTCTAAAATGATTTCTCTGCACAAGCTGAAGGGAATATGAAATGTAAAATAAATGTTATACTACCTTGTATCAACTAGTCAATCTTATTAGGGCACAAAGCAATTTAGGTGATAGGTTGAAAATTGGCCAGGGCAGATTGCAGACAAGACTCAATTAAGACAAAAAGCAATTTGAGTTTACTGAGTAATCTATAAGAGCCAATAACAAATTACAAATCCTAGAGAAAATTACAAGTAGGTTTTGTTTTCAGTGCACAGTTAGAAGTATTATAAGAAAAAAAAAACCACAACAAACCACAACCCAAACATAATGTCACCAAATAATTAGAATGGGGTTATTTCACATTCAGTCTTCAATGGCAAAGGACAGAAAATGTGTTAGCAATTCGAACACACTTCTGCATAAAACCAGATGTTTTCTCTTAAATAGAGGAAAGCTAGAGCTCTGGGGTACTGAATCAGGTACAGGAAGATACATAACATAGCATCTCCTTTTAGATGCTGGGTCATGAGCTGGGTTTCTTGCTCTGTCAATGGCCCTGCAGTTGGTGCCCAGGTGGGCAAAGTCCGATTGCAGTTTACTGATCAAGCTGGCTTAAGGATTTCTAATGCAAAATCAAAATGTGTTAAATGACCNCCATGTGCAAGAAAAATGGGCACTTAAATGAAGGTGACCTCTATGAAGCAACTGACTCCGAGACATTTACCTGCCACAGCTCTCACCATCAGAGCACTTAAGTGTTTCATTAATGTATATATATGCTCCATCACTATTAATACTAGCAGCTCCAGTCTGAAACACAGTTATCGTAATTCATTAGACTCTTTCCGTACAAAGCTACAAAAACCACTGTAATATTATGTGTTTTGTGGGTGTGTACATTTCACAATACACAAAGTAAACTTTGAGTGCTCAGTGATGCCAGTGGGCAGCTACTGGAATTTCCAAAGGCATTTTGGTGCCTCAGCTATTAATTGAAAGGATAAGTTTACAAGTCTGGTTGCAAGTCAAGCTAGGAGCTCCAGTCCTTTATACAACTTGCACCACCATAGCACAGGCAAACGTTATCTCATCCAGCATAAAGTCTGCAGACATAAATATAACCCAAAGGGTTCTTTTGAACTCATAAAGTATATTAAATCAGGAAGTTTTACTAGGCTGAAACATGACCAGAGAGAAAATCAATAGTCTTTTTTTTCCTTCACACTTCTGAAAAAAAGTTCTAACGACTTAACCACAACAAATACTATAAATGAGTAAAGATGATACTGAAAATACACATAAAAATGATAATTTGTGACAAGATTATCAGTAGCTGATTTATCTTTGAGCATACACTAGGGTAGAGATACACTAAAGAACAGAAGTCCTTAATGTTTTAATACCTATTTCTCAAGGGAAAGAAGGTGTATTATTACTGAAGTATTTAGTAGAATTCACTGCAGTTACTTATTTCATTTCTACTTTAGGTAGGTATTCCCTTATCAGGGAAGAAAAAAAAAAAAAAAAGGACAGTAGGAAATGCCTATTAGGGCCAGGGGCTTTTTTATAAGAAATATAACATGTGAAATTAATCTAATCTCTTTCTGCTTTGAAATATGTTGCGAACAGATTGTGATTTTCTTCAATACATTATACAAAACTGTTCAAGGATTCATTTCAACAGTAATTCACATCCTGAACCTCATTAGTAAGTAGTTTGCTGCCAGCAGTCAGTATTAAAGATGAACAGTTTCAATAGATTAGTTATGTTGCTTTGTTGGATTTTTTTTAAAAAAAACAAACTACAACACATCCTTGATTGCATGGATGTAAATCAGACGATAAATTTGCCCATGTGAAGACAAGAGCTCAGTACTATGTTTCACCAATATTTTGCAATATTCAGTTAACCTCCATTTTAACAATCACTTTTACTAGCCAACTTACTTGCTGTCCTTGCACAACACAACCACCAAAACAGTATGAAAATAAGCTAAACGAGCTTCATAACACATGGGGTAGCTAAAGTCTCACCCAATCATTATTCACTGTAGAGCCAAATTCACCCCTTTTTTTCCTTTTTTTAAAAATTTTTTTTTGTATTTATTTACATGAACATCACGGAGGTGCCAATGGAGGTATCTACTTTCTGTTTGTACAAGTTAACACATGGGAACTTCAGTGGTAGAGAAGGCAGCAGAAGGTTTCTCCACTTGCAGACCAAGGAAGTGTTATCAAAAGCAGAGTGCAGCTTTACAATAGGAGCTCCAGTGACAAATAAGGTAATTCAAGAGCAAGAAGAACTCCCCAAGAGCAGTATATTCCATAAGATCATATTTAGTTTCTCTACCTTTATACACATAACTTGTAGAGACCCGTGCTGTGCCAGCTTTTCTTCAGAAGGAAGGAGGGAGCAGCAGTACTTCATCTTCTCTGTTACTGCGGCTTCAAAGAACCCACTAAGGACACTGATCTCTGCTTTGATGTCATTGCCTTATTCTTGAAGATGGTCTGCCCTCCAGGTCGTACAAACAGAGACCCTCTGGATCACAGAGACAGACTTGCCCTATGTCAAACTCTGGGAAATTGAACTCTGCAGCTTCTACTATAAATTGCCATTTCGCTCCTTAGAAAGTCATTGCTACCTTACTGGAACAAGCTTCAACATCAGAAATGCCACCTGAGATAGTAAAAGACTTACTAGGCTAAGTGAAGACACTGACCACACAGGAGCTATTTACAAGGTTGGCAGACAAACCCAGAACATACTGCAGCATTAATACTCGGCTGCACTTTATAAAACTTCAGAGATAATGGCTTACATGCTTTAGCAGTCATTCAAAACACAATGTTCTTCCCTCTCTCTTATGTAAAAAGCCTAGGAGAAAAAAAAAAAAAAAAGAGCTATAGGAGCTTGCTTAATGTTTAATTACTTTTTTGCATTATCACAAACATCTAGAGCAACCATTCAGTCCTGAAGACTTACAATCTTCACTTGCCAAAGGAGGATTGCAAGATTTTAGCAATACTTCTTGTAATTATGTAGTACCCTGTACTTCAGATCAGTTGTGAGCTGAAGTTTACAAAGAGTAAACTGGATGGGGTCTTGTAGCAAGCATTTTGTATAACACTTCTTGGATGGTTGGTCAATGAAGAGTTATGATGCAAAAAAGCAATATTTCAGTCCTTACTGTTCCTCTCTGGCAGTTGGCTTTCTTCTTCTGTTATTCTTTGTGCTAGAAGACAACAGCTAGATTTGGAAGACCTTAACACTGATGTCACACCAGGCTGAAACATGAGTTACAGATGTTCTCTGCAGAAGAGGGTGTGTCCCCATTCATCATTTGGTCCTCATTGTGGGGAGGCAGAGCTGCAGCTTGAGTTTCAATTTCTCATGACATGGCTACGCCAGCCCTCCCGCAGGCTTCAAAGAACTGACCTTTCAAGTGTAAAAATAGAAAACTGAATTCCCTGGATGGAGAACACAGCTAGAATTTGAGGCAGGATATTTAACTTGTTTTCCTATCAATTAGATAGATTCCTTAGACTACATATACCCTTCAAACTCTCTTAAATTAATAACATTAAAATCTTAATTGGAACCAGCCCTTTCTGCTTTCCCCAGGCAATTACGACAACAGAATTAGACTCAGGTAACTCAATTAGACATCAGCCTAGCCCAGCACTTTCCAAGCAGGTCTCTGAGCAAAACTCTCCATGAGCTTGATGAAAGCAGCATTAGGATTGCTTTGTTGAGGTCAGATAGTGAATGCCTACAATAATCAAGAGTTACTTTCTCCTGGAAGGCCAAACGCTGCCTCATTGTTTATGCTATAAACCCCTCCTCTCTGAACTTCGGCACCTCATCCATTCTGACCCAGAAATTCTGCTGATCTGCTCGGTGACCTTGTTCTTATTTTGTTTCCCTTCTGTACCGCTTTTTTTTTTCCCCAGACACTGTGCTTCAGACACATACATGAAGCACAAGTGATCAGGTAGCAGCGATCTGGAGATGTGTTTCAGATATCTGCCTTGTGTTTGCTCTTCTGCACACTCCCTCTTTGCTGCCTGGAAGCAGAAGCAGGGCTTTACTTCACATGCAAAACCACAACATGAACATGGAGGAGGTGTAAGAAAGGGCAGCTCCAAAAATCTGCATGGACAAGGCCTTGGACTGCAGTCCAAATAAACTTGGGGCTACGTTAAAACAAATCCTTAGCTTCTTGCCTCGAAAGGGAGGCCAGGATAAGGCACAGAGGTATCAGTGCAGTACTCAGGGAGAGGCGGGTATCTCCTAAGCACCAGCCAGCCAGCCTGTGTCCTGCAAACTTGATGTGTTGCATGTCATTTTACACTCACTGACTAAAACCCTGCGACTCTACTATGGAACAAGAATTTCCTTGCTCTGGGGAGACACCTCGCCTCTAAGCTACCACCCTAGACTCTCATATGTCTGTTCTACGGACATGTGACAACTGTGTTCCTTGCTCCCTAGTACCCTACATCTGCAGAAGGGACAGGAGGTGCCTCCCCTGGAGAAACAGGCAGTTATCAGTGGCAGTTTTCCAGGCTGAGGAAAGCTGATGGCCTGGGCTTGCTCCCCTGTCCTGGGCACCTGCTCCATCTGCTCAGCTGTTATGCAGGAGGCAGGAGGCACAACCAGACACAAGGCAAGGCTTCTAAGATGATATGTGTTTGCAGACATCCAAAATGGCTTGGAGTTCTTGACAAGGTTCGCAACCCCTTTTTTCAGGGTAGGCATTAAAACTCCAAAAAGGGGCAAATGTTCAGACATACCCCTGTGCTCAACATCTCCCACCACTAATTCAGAGGAGATTCCTATTGCACAAGGGTTGGTCCAAACCCCCTTTTTGTCACTTAATTCTTTCTATTGTCTGTAAAGGGGGCCTGCATGCTTTCCTGTATGATTGCCCTTTCCTCCAAGCACTTAGAATTTGGACACTGGAGCACTTAATTTGTGGGTACTAAGCCCTTTATTATATCTGCTCTTCATCAGTAACTTACTGACGGAAGCAAAATTGATATACACAAGGGTTAAAAGCATTAACAGAAATCTACATTAGAGATTTGCACCAGATGAACCAGATTGATTTTTAAATCCACTTGATTAAATGGGTGCACTTTTTCAAGACTGATTCATTTAGCAATTTCTCCCTTAAAGGCTTCACTGATATTTCGCATAGAGTGACTAATTACTTTTCAGAACACTGTGTACTTGTTCGCAGCTTCTGTGGCCTTCAGTGACTTCTGCACAGTCACTACATCTGGGTAAAGTGGGTTTAAAGTGCTATTCTGTTTGACAGTATTTCACAGGACTCTGCAGGGAGGTATGCAGGATCACGAAAGGGGCAAGGGAGTCTGACAACTGCTGTTGGGAGGTAGAGCTGCAAATCGTGGAAAAATACCTTGCCAAGCCTTCCCAGGTGGTGGTGAGGCTGTCACCCTGGCTTTATAGGGTGAAAAAGGCAAGGTCAAGATGAGAGCAGAATCTAGAGGTAGTTGAGCCCTTGCTGTGGAGAGCACAGAGGAGGAGAGGGAAGAAAGACAGACCTCCACCACCTGCTCACTCCACCACCACGGTGCCATAGGGCACAAATCGGACCCCAGGATACCTGCAGGAAGAGCTCTGGCAGGATTGGCATCCTGTTGCCTTCCTTATGACAAAAGCAGATGACAAGTGATGATTCAGTACCAGCTCTTCCCCTGTTTAACATTCTTTTAATGGTAAATTCTTGAACCTCTCTGCTCTGCTACTGGGCCTGGGGTTTACTTCCCCTGCTTTCTTTACTTTGTAAGCAGTTTTTGTGCAGCTCTTTCTCAGGTTTCCATGGTTGGTTTTTTTCCTGCTCCTTCATGCACAAATGGATTTTCAGTATAAAAGTCTGCCAAATATTTAAAAATCCTCTGAAAATTCTCCTCCTCCATGAAGTGCATGTCAGTATGAAAGTCTGCAAAGTATTCCAAGACCTCCTAAAACTTCTCCTCTGCAGGGATGCCACCAGAATCTGGAGCGGCAGCAGGTCTGGCTGGCAGTCATACCATTGCCCATCATGCTAACTAGTGTTTTCTCATTGCCAGCTTGTGCTCCTTGCTCTGTTTTATTTTATTTCTGTGCCATGCCTCATCTTACACAGGAACAACTTACACAGGAGCTAATTCATGAACCAGGGGCTACAGCTATGAAATACCTGCTTTTTACCATCCACTGTTTCCTTATGCAAAAGGGAGTGTACTCAGATGCTCCCTTTCAGGGGAGAATGGTGTTTGTGTACTAGTCTGAACATATGTTTGAAAAAGACAGTTAGTACAACCAGGCAGGTACAGGGAGATCTGTATTCACTCCTCTCATGCTTACCCCAGCAGCAGAGGCACACAAGATACAGTGCTGGAAGAGCCAACATAACTGGATGAGTGCCAGCACAGCTCTGGCTTTAGCCTGCTTGCGCTTGACTAACACGAGCACAGTGACAGCCTCAGACAGAGCTCCAACAAAAAGGTTCAGACCTCCAAATTCATCCAAATCACGGTAGTCATATGCTGCCCTAAATTCAGCATCTCATTAAAATTAATGCACCATACTAACGTATTTATCTAATACCAGCAGTCTCATGCTGCCAGTGCCGTCGTGAGCAGGAGGAAGAAAGTCTGTGGTCAAAAGAAACCCTTTAGAAAAGTGTATGAAAGGGATCTTATTTCTTAAACATCATCGACTTGCTCATCGTAGTGGTTGCACTCACATGCCCCATAATACCAAGAGAAGCAAAACTGGGACAAAACTTCCCCAGAGATATGTCTCCAAAGCATTGAGATGTATTTGTTTTGCACTCCATTGCAGTGTAAGAAACCTGGCTGATGCCCATGGCATTAGTGTCGGTTCACCCGAGCATATGCAAGAGGAGGCTGGTGTCCCAAAGTCTCTCCAAGCCAGACTACTTGTTTCAGAGATGACCTTTGGGATTCAGTTGCTCTCCTTGCTTTAGAGTTGCTAGAAACATTAAAATTCACTCTGAACGTGTTCACAAGTCTTCTCATAACGTCTTCTCTGAATGTGCTCATAAGGTCTTCTCATACTTAATAGACAAAGAGACCTCTGGACAATTCTTGTTAGTTTTTCTCCATGTAGTCAGTCAGGGCTGGAAGGGCAATTTATGGTTATAACTTGTTTCCATCTCAGAGGCAGCTTGAAACCAATTCTGAAATTTCCAGGGCTGTTGGTGCCACTGCATGCTCCTGCTAAAGCTGCCAAGGGCCCCTTGTGATTGTACACAACTGCTGCTGTGACAAGTAGAGTGTAAGACACGTCTGGGTGTAAAGGAATAAAGACTTATACTTCAGTGATGGGGAGCTGCATGCCAAGCCCAGCTTCAACTGGACTCTGCCACTGATTAAAGGAATTAAATTCCTGTCCCAAGGTCCCCAGCTACAGAACAGATATCTGCCCACATTGTGCTGATGTGATACTTTACAACAGTGTGAACAGTGTAAACTCCTGTCATACCCTAATCACTGACTTTAGCATTGATGAATAAGGTGTGAAGCATAGTGGAAACCAGTTAAGTATTTCTAAATTGTTACAAATATTGAGCAGTGGAAAGAAAGGTCATGCCTGATCTTGAAGAGGTGATGCTACAAAGACAAGGGCTTTTCAAGGTAAGATAGCTACAGTGGAAAGGAAAGACAAAACCAGGAAGAGAATAAGAATAAAAAGTACAAAAAAATTAACTAAGAAAGGAAAAGAAGCCAAGAAAAGTAAAGCCTTTTCAGAAGGGAAATCACAAATAATAAAGCAAAAGGTTGAGGAGAATCAACACACTCAAGTAAATTAAACAAACAAACAAAAAACTCCTCAAAAAACGCAACCTAACCCAACCCAATCCAACCCAAACCAAAAAAATCTCAACAACCCACAAACAAAAACAAGAAACAAACACAAAACAACAGAAATAAAAAACTGTCCAAACATTCACAAGAGGTCTTTCCCACAACATCACTCTTGATTCTTCCTGCTAACTCTTCATGTGCATTCCTAATGTACTTTTAAAATCACAAGATCTGATTAATCAAATATGGGTATAATATAGATACTGTCCTTGCTAAAAAGTCCAGGAAAAAATACTGTATAAGATCTAGGATAGAACTGGTATCTGCTCTTCCCAATAGCTCCATGGATTTGAAGGCTTAATTAATATGATGCCAGTAAAAAATTATATTATTCTTTCGTATTCCCAAGTAATCATCCTTTAGAATCCTTAACACAGTTTGTAAGATACCACTCTAAAGAGTTGACAACACTTCATGAAAGAAGATGTTCATAACATTTAAATATAGGAGATCAAGTTCAATTTTGAGATTGTTCTCCTTTATGACTGACAAGGTTAGCACTTCCATGATCCCTCCTATTTGTTCATGTTCTGATTGGACTAAAGACTGTGACATGACAGAGATGTCCCTGTCCAACTTTCTGCTTTTGATAGTAATTCACCTCTTCCTCTGACAGTTAAAATATATCTTGGATAATTACTATTCTATACACTAC
>WEIS01092813.1:15361-27029 GCA_013389965.1 Todus mexicanus
CATTCCCTTTCTCTGCCCCTCACAAACTCCCTGTCTCCCCCTCACACACTCCGTGTCTCTGCCCCTCACACACTCCATCTCTCCCCCTCCCTCCTCGCCTCTTTTTCTCTCTCACTCTCTCAGGGGGCGCTGCGGTGTCTCGAGCTCGCGCGGCTCGCGCCGCCGGCCCTTTCCCGCCTCGCCGCTCGGGCGCGCTCCCGCTGCGTCTCGCGAGTGCTGGGCTCGCTCCCGCGAGAGACGCCGCGCGCCTGCGCGCTCCGGGCCGGGCCTGCCGAGCCGAGCCGAGCGGCTGCCGGGCCGGGGCCGGGGCCGGTACCGGTACCGCCAGGATGAGCGGCACGCTGGCCAAGATCGCCGAGATCGAGGCGGAGGTAACGCGCCCCGTGCTCCCGGCCGGGGCTGGGCCGGGCAGGGGCTGGAGCGGGGTACGGGGAGGCAGCGGGGGTTGGGCACCTCCGCTCGCTGACGGGGCCCTGCCGGGTGCCGGGGCTCTACTGGGACCCTACCGAGGCCCTGTCGGGTGCCGAGGCCCTGCCGGTCCGTGAGGCGGCAGTGCCGGTGTCGGTGCCGGTGCGGGTGTGGAGCCGCGGGTTCGGTGCTCTTGCAGATGGCCCGGACGCAGAAGAACAAGGCCACCGCTCACCACCTGGGGCTGCTGAAGGCCCGCCTGGCCAAGCTGCGCCGGGAGCTCATCACGCCCAAGGGAGGCGGCGGCGGCGGCCCCGGGGAAGGTGCGTTCGTTGCGCTGCGGGAGGCTCTGACGGGGGCCCGGGGCGGTCGGAATCGCGTCGGACCGTCTGCTCCGTAAAGCCGAGCTACCCGCGGCTCTCCCTCTGGCGAGACCTCCGCCGTGGCTTGGGGCTCTGGGGTGGAGGCCTCGTTCCAGTGTCGATGCTTCTGTGTTTTGGCTCGTAAAATCTTGTGTTTGTAGAGGTCTTTGGGGTTTTACATCAAGAAACATCTTGCAGCAGTCACCTGCTTTTCTATAGAGAGATGTGAATTGTCTAAGCCGCAGTGCTTAAAGGGAATGCTCCGCTTACAAAGTCAAGCATAGCCCGCAGGGAAGCCTTGGAGGCTACACTTGTTTGACAGGTACATGCCATGGAGTGTTACACGGACAGAGTGGTGCAAAGCAGTACAGATCGGGAATTCTGTCTCATACTCTCATCCACTTTCTAAGGAAGCTTACCTGCCTTTCACTCAGGCAATATAAAAGTAGCAGGACTGCCGCACGAAATTGTAGAAGATAGAAAATGTCGCTTTTTAAACAAATATTTTTGCTCCTTGTTTGCAGGCTTTGATGTTGCAAAGACAGGTGATGCCCGAATTGGGTTTGTGGGTTTTCCATCAGTGGGGAAATCTACTCTTCTAAGTAATCTTGCTGGTGTATACTCTGAAGTGGCAGCGTATGAATTCACTACACTAACTACTGTGCCTGGAGTCATTAGGTATAAAGGAGCAAAGATACAGGTGAGATCTTTTTGTGCCCGTGAGCATGAGATGGGATATGTAGATGCGGCGGTGTCACAGCTGAACAGCCGAGTCTGACATCAGCAGGCTGGAATTGACGTGTGGAAATGCTTGAGAATACACGGGAAATAATATTTCCACAAGGTCCTAATTACCCTGTTTTGCACTTTGCTGTGGGGAGCAGCTCCTGTGCTAGTTCTCATACTCTCTATGAGCTGATCTGCCTGTTGTACCAAAAAGGCTTGTGGCATAATACAATATATAAAATTGAAAGGGGAGACAATTTTGCCATGTTGTATCTAGACTTGCAGTAGAGGCAGCTGCTGTAGGAGAAAGGCAAAAGTGGGATTTATTTTCTCCCTCAAGAAAACCATTTTCTCATAAGTTACCTTTCTTCTCTGAACAAATAGCTACTTGATCTCCCAGGAATTATTGAAGGTGCCAAGGATGGTAAAGGCAGAGGACGGCAAGTCATTGCAGGTGAGTATACTTGAGCTGGAGGCAGCATCCCCTCACTGGTTCAGTGAGTACAGCTCATGAGAATGAAGGGTTGGATCCCCATTTCTGATGTTTTTAAAAAGCTGAATTGTCTGCTAGAATTGAGCTGCCTGCTGTGAAGCAGCAGCCATTTTCATTCTGCTTTCAGTTCTGGCTTTATGCGTTTGCTGAGTTCGTGCTCTGCGTTGACACTGCAGTGAAAGCCTATTACCAATTTTGAAGGCAGTTTGGATTCCGTATTAAACAAGGTTGCTGTCTTGGTTTCTTTACCTAGCTTATTGTCATCAGTCTGGGGGCTGAATGTGACAGGAAGGAAGATTTATCCTGTCTCTGGGATTTTTATAATGTGTAAGGATCTGTCAGTGATGCTTGGCCAGCACTACAAACTTCAGTCTTGTACGGGAATTTTAATATAAGCAATGTACTGGCCTTCAGGGGTTTAAAATATCATCATCATCATCATCAGTCCCCGGAGCCATGTTTTGTCTTGTTCTGTCTCAGACTGTGCGAGCGTAGATTTTGAGAGATGAATTTCTTTTTGTGATTCTTAGTTGCTCGAACCTGTAATCTCATTCTGATTGTTCTGGATGTGCTGAAACCCCTTGGTCACAAGAAAATCATTGAGAATGAACTGGAGGGATTTGGAATTCGTCTGAACAGTAAGCCCCCCAATATCGGCTTTAAAAAAAAGGATAAGGGAGGCATTAACCTTACAGCCACAGTAAGTTGGAAGTTTTCTTTAACCAAAATTAAAAAATATAAAAATTGCTTGAGGAACGAGGCACTTGCAGTTAATGGTAGCCTGGGACCATCCTGTGCTATGACTTCAGAAGCTGACCTGCTGTACTGCGCTGTAATCAGGAACTTCTCTTGGAGGCCATCTGCACCTGCCTGAGAGCCTCACCACCCCCTGCTCCCAAATCAGAGGCACAGTCGCTTTCTGAAAATTGAAAGGACAGGGTGCAAAAACCACCCCTCGCTTGGCGGCTGCAGCATTCTAGGGGAGGTTGCTCAGAGTTTCAGGCCTTGCAACTTGGATTGCTTCTCATTTCCTATTTCCTACTGAGTTTATAAAAGCATAGAAATAGCCCAAGATACCAAAAATCAGCACTCGGCTCTGGGCACTACCTAGTGTGTAGCTGCCTGGGCACTGAACTAGTAGGTACGTGGGTTTGTATTGCAAATTCTCCCAGATTGACAGGAAACACGACTGAAAGGTCTGATTGCAGCTGTCGGTGGGTTTTTAATATAAATATCTGTTACGATTTAAATGTTTTCCCCCTCGTGAGGCTAACTATGGTGAAATCACAGTCAAGTCCAGTAACTTGCAATGCGTCTGTTCTATGTAGTAATCCATACGCAGCGATCGTGAGGTGGTAGCATCATGAATTGTAAGGCTTGGTTTGACTCTAAACTCTTCCATTCCTTAACACTGTGTCTACGTTCAGTGTCCTCAGAGCGAGCTGGATACTGAAACAGTGAAGAGCATCTTGGCAGAGTACAAAATCCACAATGCTGATGTCACGCTGCGCAGCGACGCCACTGCCGATGACCTAATTGACGTTGTTGAAGGAAACAGGTACTGTTGGGACCCTGGCTTTGGCACACCTGCAGTTTACAAGGAAAAGAACTGTCTCTCAGGTTTGCTTCTGACAGAAGCTAAGCCAGCAATGTGGGATCAACATCGGGATATCCTTTTAAAAAAGTGAATTTATTTCTTGCCAGTGAAGATAGCAGCGTACTGCTGTGAGGCTGCTCTAACAGTGTTTCCTTCTCTCTGCAGGGTTTACATCCCGTGCATTTATGTCCTAAATAAAATTGACCAAATTTCCATTGAGGAACTAGATATTATTTACAAAGTGCCACACTGTGTACCAATATCTGCTCATCATCGCTGGAACTTTGACGATCTGCTGGAGAAAATTTGGGACTACTTGAAGCTAGTACGAATGTGAGTCCCAGTTGCTGCGTTCCGTGGAGTTAGTGTACGGCTGAGACTGAAGAATGTCTGGAGAATGGATGAATAATTTTATCATGTTTTTTCTACTAGCTTAGAACTCTGGCTTTCAAATGACGGTGTCTTTTGTCACTGAAGTCTGTTTTAACGTTGGAAATTGTGCTTGTCTGTTGAGTGACAGACAGGTTAACATCACAAGTGCCATGTTTTGAACTTGTATGGGAATTTTTGAGTATCTGGGTGATAGCCTTTCTCATTTTTTTTCCTGGTATGTGGTTTTTCACAGAAAAAAGACAACTTAGAACCACAGTACCGTAGAAGTTCTTTTCCCATTCCTGTTTTAAGCAACTACAGAAAGGTCCTAGTGATAACTTTTAGTGTTACAGGAGGGAACCTACTGCAGCCTTTGGCTACCCAGCTGCATTTCCAGGTTAAGAACACCAAACAATTTGCAGGATATCTGTTGCCACAACTGAAACAGGAGAACTCGGCCCAAGTGCCTAGGATGATAGTGCCAATGACCTTTGGAATTTCATGATGGGTTGAAAGAGAAGAGGATGTTTTGGTACTGACTGACTGTTCCGTCTGCATTACAGCTACACCAAACCTAAAGGGCAGCTCCCAGACTACACTTCTCCTGTGGTACTACCTTACTGCAAGACCACAGTGGAGGATTTTTGCATGAAGATCCACAAAAATCTCATTAAAGACTTTAAATAGTAAGTATTATTGTTAGAGTATTTTATAGTAAACAGAAAATAAGCTGTCTCCTGGTACATTCTTTCATCCTCTTGTAAACTAGAAAGGAAAATAGGATTTATTTATTTTTTTGAGGTTGAATGAAATAGATCTGTTTGTTTATGTTCCTACGCTATTTCCTGGAAAAATTTCCTCTGTGGGGAAAATGTTTTCCTTTATATTTGAAAGTAGCCTTAGATGCTGCAGTACAGGCCATTGTCCTGTATGCACACATGTATTTTGGATGACTTCATCCTTTTGTTTTGATCTGTTTGTACTGTGGTTCACACTGACCACTCACCCAGGTACTTGCAGAACAAAAATAGCTCTGAAGCATTGCTTTTGGTATTAGCTTTATGACAGAAATAGATGTTGTTCTGCTGTTTGCATATTATACTTCTAAGCCTTTTCAATTTGATTTTTCTTCTCTTTCCAGTGCACTGGTGTGGGGTTCATCTGTTAAACACAACCCTCAAAAAGTCGGTAAAGACCATACTCTTGAAGATGAGGATGTTATTCAGATTGTGAAGAAATAAAGCTCTTCTTACACACTCTGCCAGTGTGCCTGAAATTTGTCGTGAGTTCCAAGGGGCAAAGAGCAGGCCATTTCTATCAAATCTAGAACAAATGGGTAGGGTTTTTTATGGTAGTACCTTACTGCACGTAAAACTGATGGTTCTGACAAACTTGTATGGCCATGTCCCATTCTGGCAGAATTTACAGAGGAGACACTCACATTAAGTGACTTTCACAAGCGCAAAAATCTTACAAGAAAGCTTTGATGCCTGGGATGATTTTCTATTGAGTGTAAATGTCTCCAGAATGGAAAAAAATTCACAGAAGAGGAAGGGTTTTGTTCTAAATTAGAATAAAACATGAAAAGCGGAGGCTAGAGAACCATATCTTACAAAAACAGCACTAGAGGACATGGAGTTCTAGCTCTAGCTGCCTTAATCTGAAATGTTGTTTGAATACTTCAAGGCTTTTAATAGTCCTGCAGTTGTGGAAAAGATGGTAGGTTCTGCTCACAAGCAGTCACTTCTTCAAGTTTTACACTAGTGGAAGTAAGGTAGCTGCTTGTGTTTGACTGTGTGAAAAGCTTCCAGTCACTAAGTTTTCTTAAATGAATTTTCCCACTTTGTGAAATCAAGCGATTTGCACAAGAGCATCAGGCTGCTCTAAAAGCAGTGGTTCTATTGCTTTTTCAGAGAAATAAATACAGTTACAGCTCTAAAATGAACACAAAGCTTATCAAACATGTTAGCCTCAAGCCTTGGCTCTGGCAGAAAGCAAGCAGGGGTGTTTACTTAAGTGTCAAAAGTGCTCCCTCATGTTATCCCTCATAGAAGTGCAGTGATGCCAGACCTCATTGAAGCACTAAATCCCTGAGGCAGGGGCTGCAAGCCTTGATTCTGCTCTAAGCATTTTCCCTAATATTTTTTCTAAACAGAGCCGGTTAGTTCTGCGAGTTCATGCAGTACCCTTAACACTGGACCACGGCTGTACAAAGATCTACATGCAGCAATCCCCTTGTATGTCTTCAGCGTCTTCCTCAACAATAGTTGATCTCCCCTGAGGGAGGGAAGCAGAGCAAAAGTTGAAAGTTTCCACCAATTCCACTCAAACCATGGTTTGAGCTTACAGACAAGAACAGCACTAAAAATTAATCCATATACTGACATAGTTTAGTTCAAGAGCAGTTGATACAGACAGCTGGTAGAATCAACTTTATTTACAGAATGTTACTGGGAAAGTGTCAAGTTAAAAAAGTATGAAAACAGTCTTACAAGGACAAGCTGGTGATTGCATGTTTTACACAGATTGCTTTAGGAACAACCAACTAGAAGTACGGGTGACCCCCAACAAGTTCCACACTGGAGATTTCAGCTTGCTATTTCTGTACAACACTGTCTCTGCTGGACTGAAACAAACCCACCACAGCACACTGGCAATTGGTATAATACAGTCAAGTGATGATTATTTTTTTTTCTGCTGCTGGTTTTGTATTCAGTGAGACCTAAGAAAGAGCAAGTCTGTGAAAATTCTGGTTTTGCTTTCACCTTCTTTAAAAGAGCACAATGGCCTAAGCTAGATAGAGGACATGACAGCAGTACTAGACTCACAAGTGAGGAAGTGAAGTGAGGAGCCATGCAGTAGAAGGATGGAAGAGAACATTTAACTGTTCAGGAAAGTGAAACAGGCTTAAAAGGAACATAGTATTTTAAAACCAAATATACACAGCAAGATCACAAAACTACCCCATCCTCCCCCTTTCAAGCCACAGAACAAGACTCCAAAGGTGAGTTTCACAGTAACTGCATCAGCAGATGCACACTAGATTGCGGACAGTTCTTGGGACTCCCTTCTTTAAACAGAACTGAAGGCAGTATAGAACATACCACAGCTATCACTGAGGAGCTGAAGGGTGAGGATTCATAGGCTCCATTTTGATGACCTTTAGTAACTGGTTTGAAAGATTAAAACAAAGAGGACACTGCAGCTAAACAAGGACCAGCACCAGCCCTCTTGAAAGAGCCATGACCAGTAAGAGTAGGTACCTACAGTCTTGGCTTTTGGCAGACTGAAGATCTGGCTTTATCATTACTGTAGCAGCTCCCATCCTCAAGGCTGAAGACTAATCAAGCCTCATTTGGTGGCAAGAGTCGTACACACAAGGAACCAAACCTTTGTTATGCAGACAGCAAGATGTGGGGCTTGTTACTTTGACACTTTAGCTACACTGAGTGCACAGTACGTGACAGAAGAATGTGAGAGGGAGGCCTAGAGGAGATGAGCAGCAAGAAAAGGCAAAGCAACTTAATCCTGTTCACTCACACTTAGGATATGCAACTTTAATCTTAAAGAAAGTCCCACACATACAATGGAGAAAGATCCAAACCATAGGCACAACTAAAGCTCAACTGTTATCAGCTACTCTTATGTACAGCTGTATAGATTCAAAAAGGCTATTCTATGTGTATATATACAAAAGATTGTTTATACACAAGTCTGTACACAAGGGTCTATACATTTAGTTTTCTGCAGGAGGAATCCATAGCTGCTACCTCTACACTAGAGAATATCAGCACTTAATTCACATATCTTACAAAAAAACCAGAAAAACAAAAAACCCAAAAAGACACTTCCAGGATTAAACTGGCTTTGTCTTGCATCTAAATTTCTTCAGGCTTCACTATTCAAGCCATAATGGATCCTTTAGTCTTGATGCAGACATGAGACCAGGACAGGTGCCATGTGCTTTAGTCTCTCAAAAAGAAATGTTGCACAGAGTGCTAAAAATAAAAGCCCCAAAAAACAAACAGAGGTGAAGTCCTGACTATGGACATTTGTATCCAGTCTAAAGAATCGCAAGTGTTCCACCCAGTGGTCACTGTTCACTGCCGGAATTCCAGTTCATCTACACTGATGACTTTGGATGGCATGGAAGGGAGAGGCTGCTGCAAGACATCGGAACCAAACCATTTCGCAAGGCCAATGGGAGAGCCACTTCTCTGGCTGGGGCGATGGTCAAGCTGCGAGTGCCCATGAGATAACCCAGTCCGAGGCAGCACGTTTTGAGGGGTTGTTTGTGCACCAGCAGCTGATCCCTGTGCTCCGGTGCCTGTGGAATGTAAAGCTATTAGAGGTGCAGTAGCATGTTCACCCAACACTGAGATCTGCCCCGGAGCCACCACCTGATAAGGCATGTGAGCTGAGCTGGCTTTTACTCATTCTATCAGCCCTGGGAAATCCAGGCCCCACGTTTATTCTCGTGTTAGTACTCCCACAAACTGCTGACACTGCCAGTTCTGGGCTGCAGTATCGTGCAGGCTTTTAACTGGAAGACCAGCATCTAATCACACTTTGAGGTGGGTGGCCTCTCGTCCAGCAAGGAAGGAAAGACTGCACACAGGCTGCAAAACACATCAACAGCAACATCTTGAACTGGAATGCTTCCCTTGGACTTTCTTCTTGCATAAGAGCCGACAGTAGCCAAAACTGCTCTGATAGCCACACAGGATTAGTGACCGAGTATCTAAATTGCCAAAGTAGCTTCCTGTTATACTGGAACAGGCGAACAAATACAGTACCTGGAGCAGGCTACTCACTGTGCTAAAACTCACACTGCTGGTTTATGTTTTAGCCTACCTGATCGCTGTAGCTGCTGCTGCATCATCGCTAGCTGCAAAGGTGTCCCAGAGCGTGGATTTAAGATGTGATGGCTTGCCGTTGGTAGCGGATAAAAAGGTTGGCCAAGGATGGGAGCAGATATCCCCTGCAAGTGGGACAGGTCGACTCCAGGAGGCAGCATACCTGTTGAACAGAACGAGGAAACTTCTTACCAGATAAGCATAAGCAACTTAAAGCAAAGCAAACACGTATTTATATGGCTTGGAATTTATTGCCTGGTTTTAAAGGTAAGTTTCGAAGTAATAAGCATTACCAGTAATAAGCATCAGTTTGTGCTGCTCCTAATAAAGTCAGTCTTAGAGAGAACGTGCATTAATGTAAGAGAATAAAAAGTATGATTACCTGCTTGCAGCAGAGGAAGGTGTTGCGGATGAACCCCCTGTGCCAGCATTCTCTGGACCAATCCTGGATGCAGTTGATGAGCAGGTCGGACAATTGGTACATGGGGAACAAGGGGTACTTGATGAACAGGACGAAGAAAAGGGCCTCCTGGTACTGGGGAGGCCATTGTAGGAGTCTTTCTACCAGTTGATTTAGGCCTGTAGTCTTGCTCTTTGGTGCAACGATTTGCTTGGGTTAGAGGTGTGGAACATGCAGAGCGTTGCAGTGCAGGTAGTTTGGTACCTAAGGTGGGCAAAGTTTCTTGATCTGCATTCTCCACAGAACTAGACAGTAGGTTATCTGTAGCTAGAATTGAATACAGCTATTATAGTCCACAGCTAGAGATTACACCTAATGAAAGCTAAAGCTAATGACTGGATTTGATAGCTAGATTCCCAGACTTGCTGAACTTCAGTCATATTATATTTAACAGTAATATCTGGCTTCCCTGCATGCTTTTGGCCAACTTACTTCAGAACAGTAATGAGAAGGAACATGTTCCACAGGAATTCTTTGATAGCAAGCTTAAATGAGGTCAGAATCAACAGCGACTCCATCTTTAATTCTTACTTTTCCTCTTTCTTAGAAATTTTGAACTGGCAGCGTGGATGAGTTAGTCCCAAAGGCAACAGGAGGTCCAAGGGATCCTCCCTAAACAAGACTAATTTGGAGTTCTGCCAGAAGTTTAGCCCAAAGTGATTTTTCAGTTTAGATGTGTTTGAGGTTTAGCAGCAGCTTTGTCTGATACCTGCTTAGCAAGATTTGGAACACTAAAGCACCTCAAGAAGGCACTTCCACAGATGATCTAGATCTATTGGACAAGGCCTAAAATACCTTAAAATCATGTGCTGCCAGTTGAGATAGCAATAATTGTCAACAATAACAGTAGCTGGAGTGCTAAAAAGGGAAAACCTCAATGACAGGAATTGCAGGCTACCTCTGCAGTGTTGCAGTAAAATGTCACGGCAATTAAGCATGGTAGTCTTACTGGGTCAGGAAATTGGTATCGAGCACTTCCTTTTGATAGACACGTACATCAGTTAGGGTGACAGCACGCTTCTTTGGTATGTTACACTTAAGAGCTTAACTGATTTTAGCTCTAATTGTTCAGTTAAGATATCTCAAGAGGGCTATGAGTTGCTTGTACTCAATTGCTGTTGTAGAGAGATGGAACCATGGTTGTTCATTGAGATCGGTTGCAAAGAAAGCTTTGGACGAGGCCTCTCAGCGTCACTATTGCACAAACTGACAGATAAGGAAAAAACCTGATTTAAAGGCAACACTGCCAGACAACTGCACTTGGAAGTGTATCCTCTCCATTAGCTCTAATCCTTCCTTTCATTACAGGCTTATTTCTACACCCCCTTCATCTCCACAAATCGGCAATGGCTAAAGTTAGCCTGGGCATATCATGTGTCGAAACTGATTCTATTCCAAAATTTTGAGTGTTATTTTAAAGCCATTACAATACCTTCATTTGGCCTCTGATTTTCATCTTTGCCATCACTGACTTTCATTTTCCCAGAAACTGGCTCCTCTTTGCTTTTCTCCTTGCTCTCATACATCTTGCGAATCACCGAGGTAGGTGTAAAGGAAGGAGACAGCTGCGGAGAATAAAAACCAGCACCTTACTCAGTGCTCATTATCTAGGCTGCATTGTCTTAGTTGTGGGTGGGCACAAACTCTAGCACATCCTATCCCTTTAAAGCTTTTCAATCAGCCACTGTGTGCCCATAGATTTTACTTTATTCTAGTTAATGCACTTCTCTTTAGCAGAAGTCTGACACCTTTATTAAAGCCAGCAGTTGTTCTCAAAGTTCAACATACCTTAACATGCTTGAAACAAAACCAGATGAGATGTATTTTAAGTTACAGCTATTTCCTCTGCTATCCATCCCAGAGAGCGGCTCAACAGTAGTTCCTACAAAGCTGCCTTATCTGTATTATCTTAGGGCAGATGGATCTGCAGAAAACTATTGCCTCATTTGTATTCTCTCCCCCTCACCCCAGTTACATAGCATCTGTGGAAGCCACTCATTTGGTATACATGTGCTTATTTGATTTAGCAGGTGGTAGTTTGTGTTTAGTCCTGAGCTGCAAGTACTTGACCAATTAATTGGAAAATTTAGATCAACGTAACATTCTACATAGTACTGAAGGCAGTGAGGCAACAGCTTGGCTTTGAGATTNAAGGCAGTGAGACAACAGCTTGGCTTTGAGATTATTTTCAAAGTGACTCTGAAGCCCCTAGGTATTATTTCAACCTACACACATTTAGGTCAGTCACTTCATGCCCAAAGACTAGTGTTCTCTAAAGTGGCTAACGGTTTTCAGCACTTGTCTTCTGAAAGCTTTAGTACCAAAATATGAGGGGCCTGAGTTTTCAGTTAACTTCCTTTGGTTTCAGAACACCAGGGCAAGGTAATATTAATG
>WEIS01092815.1:0-32021 GCA_013389965.1 Todus mexicanus
TGAAACAAAATATGTCCCTATTGTTCATGCTGTGCAGCCAATAATCTTTATTCTAATATTTAAACAATCTCCATCTCCAGGAAGCACAGGCCTGAGCTTACAGTCTCCTAGTCATTACCTTTGAGTTAATTCTAAAATACCAGTTTCTCAGCTGCTGAGCTAGCTTTACCTGCACTAGCAGGGAAGAAGTAAAGGAATTTCTGGGATCTCTAGGACACAGCATTGGGATACAGCATTACCATCCTGAGAGCTGCACTTGCTGATGTGAACATGCTGATGCTGCTGCCTAGTCCACACTCAGGGCAGGACCAGTCGTATTTATCAATGGTTGCTAAATATTCAATTAAAAATAACTCCAAACCCAAAGCCTTTCATGTCCAATATATCCTGGCCAGCTCTGAAATGCTTATTTACTATTTTGACAGCCATCAACTAATCTCTGCTTACAAACTTCATTTTCATCACATGCTAAGAAACTTGCAGACTCCTATAGATCATGAAAAAAAAAAAAAGTATCTTCCCAGCATTTGGAATTTCAGAATGTTTTTATGATGGTGTGGGGAAAATATGCTCAGATCTTGAGTGCTGAGCTATTACAAACTGTGCTAAGTAACTGTTGCTGTTGAGATTTGCCTTGTTGCCGACTGCCCTCTGCGTGAACGGAGCATCTGCTGCACTTGGGATCAGCTCCACAAGGGAAAGATGAAGTTAAGTCAGTCGCCACCTTTTCCAGGTAAAGGAATGGGACAAGGGTGTGTTTAAGCCCTTCTGTCACAAAGAACGTGATTCCATCTCCTGCAGGCATCACTCAAGCCACCTGCACACCAGACGTCTCTGCAGAGAATATCATGACCTGAACCACCCACTCAGGAACCGGGTAAGTAGGAGAAAAGTTAATACCTTAGGCTGCAGTTACAGACATTCTCCAAGACAGAAGACAAAGGAGACACTGAAAAGGACTCACAGAGATAAGAGAAAGAGGAAGGAGACACAGCAAGGCTCAATAAGAAGGGAAGAGTGGGGCAGGGGTGAGTGTCATAGTCTGGTTCTGCTTTCTGTTCAAAAACGACAAATCATTGCCTTTGAGGGCAATGGAAATAATGAGCTAGGGTGGGGAACAGATACAGGCCCTAAGGTGTTAGGGCATGACCAGCCTGTACTCAGATGGGTAGCTTCTCATTTCTGTTGGTACTTTTAGATGTCAATCATTTAATTTACGATTCCCTGGTTTAGGAAACACGATGTTTATTAAAAGCTATCTTAATTTTTGTGTGACCAAAAACTGCCTCCATTTATAGACCCTAGTCCCATAATGAAATTAAATAGCACAACTCCAGCATTTCTCATCCTTTATTTACAGAAAACAACATGCTCCATCTATTATCTTTTCAAAATTTACTAAAGGTAAATATAATTATTTAGTAACCTAGAAAAGAAATTCTATAATGAGGTCTCTCTATTTTTGCTCACCTTTGTGTCATATTGAGATCACAAGATCCTTTGCTGCGCTTGCTTTTTCAGCTATCTCACCTTCTCCCTTCAGCGTGCCAACACTCCACAGCATCACTCCCTCTAGCCTACTAGCAGTCTAACAGGCTTTTCTTTCCATGCTTACGCTGAACTCACCACAGAAATCTCACTGTGCCACCAAAACACAGACAGATGATAATTTAACATGGTAAAACTACGTAAAGATGATCGAACCTTAGAGCTTCCAGGCTGTAGAGAGTATCAACGAAGCTGCAATTCAATATCATGCGAATTTGAAACAAACCTCATTTTTCAAAATAACAAAGGACAGGGGTTTTGAGAAACCATACTATTTTCAAATAAAATTTGTCGTGGGACAGAAGCTGAATGGAACAAACATAAGCTCTGTTCAACAGCTGCTGAAAACTGAGAAGGAAGTTAAGCAGAATTAAAACTGACTGAAGTGTTCATTACTTCTGGAGCAGACATAGCTCTTCTTATTTACCTACTCTTCCAACTAATGAATGGATACTAAAGCTAAAATCATCTTCATTATGTCACGTGGCACGTGTTTGTCCTTTCAAACTTCATTTTCTGCTTGCTCACAAATGTTTTTAAAGTACAAACTTGTACATTCCCAGCTATAGGATCCAAAAGCACTGGTCACTGTCAGGGGAATGGCTTTGTGTGAAGTGCATAGAACTGTATGAAGACCACATGGCCTTTCCTTGAGATCTTTGGAAATAGACTGGTTATCTTCTGTACGTATGAAGTCCATCATATACCATTTCCATATATCATTTTTCCATCACTACACACTTATTAAAATCCTTTCACAATACTCAGATCTTCCACTCTATTATACTCCCTCATTCCTCAGAATCATCATAGCAATCACTTCAAATCCCTCACCACATTACCTGCCTCAACTTCATCTCTGTTATTTGGGAGATTTATAGAACACCTTCTCTTGAAATTATTTGCCTGCAATTCAGAAGATCTATTACATCTACATCACAGTATCTGTATTAGAAACACTGAGGTTTTTCCCATTTAGAGGTGAGATTTCCCCATCCCATCTTAGAAGACTACAAAGACATCCATCCCTCCAACAAGTGCACATCAAATTCATTCACAGATGGGTTACAAATTCTGTCTCAGATCAGCAGGTCATTTTCTCCTGGATGATGGCACAAGATCACTACTGCTTTCATCTTTTCAAGATGTGGTTTGCAGGCAGGATCAGACCAGTTGCTCATTAAACCTCACAGTTCATTAAGACATTGTGTCACTATCTTACACCTCAAAGAACAAAAATACACATGCTATTTCTGAGCACAAACTTCTGTATTTAAATCTCATGATAGCATTCAGATTAGAGATCTTAGATAACACATCACAAAGACAGGAACTGGAAGGGACTGAAGGAGCCTTCGGAGAAGCCGTGCCGTGGGACACAGCTACCTGTACAGATGGTTTGGACTTGTTACCGTTATTTACTCTCAATCAAAGAGGTTTCATACCCATAAAAGATGGTTAATTACTCAGAAGCACAGTGTCACTGTTGCGCAAATCTATCCCAATTTAATTTACCCATATTTTGACGTACTAAGACCACTGGGAGATGTCTCTGAACATATATTTATTTGTGTAAAAAAATCAATTAAAATCAAGCTTAAAAATTAAGTTTATTCAGTAGCCAGCATAGAAGCACCACTGTATTTCATTAAGGCTTGCTGCCTCTGTTTTCATTACTTCTCTTTTACAGGTCATCGACAATAATCTCTTCAGTCACTCTGTTTCTATTCAGCCTTTTCTTTCAGTGTACATTTCGATTTCTCCAGCAGCTCTCAGAGCGCTGCACCTGTTCTGCTGATACTGCCCCCATAGTTCAACAGTAGCTGTTCATAATTCACAGTCTTGCATTGCCTGACCCACTGAAAAAATTCCTGTCAGTAGGACTAGTATCAAAAGAACAGATTTTATATGTGGAAGATCGCAATGTGAACTGAAACACCAAATTATAACTGGTATCTGAACATAAAACTGTGCGTGACACCCAGATATTTTTCTGTTCTTTTTCATCTATCTAGAATTCTATTCTACCTACAGATGACAACAGAGGGTATTTTTAAAGATTCATAGTTCAAGTGAAAGAAAAGCAAGAATCAAACTCTTCTACTGTATCTCTCTAGCCAGGTCAACTGCTCATAGTTTGATTTCCATTTAAATCTTAATTCCACAGAAATACATACTACAGGTTTGGAAGTACGCATGGAATAAGAACGTAGTGAAGATTTCTTACATGACTTGGACTCCGGTGATGGTGGAGAAATGTTGGACACAGCAAGGTCACTCTTTGACTTTTTAGGCTTTTTTGCATTTACTTGCCAAGGTTTATCGTAACTTCTAAAATCTCTCCTTGTTCCTTTATTTTCTGTTAAAAGAATTGAATGGGGTAATTACCACATTTGCAGGGTCATTTTTCAAAGACTTAGCAAACAAATAACTCAGAAAAAACAACACCTATCAGTCCAAACCAAAGCTGGATCCTTTTGTTCTCCTATTTCTGAGTTTTGCTAAATTTCGTCCACTTCTTCCATTCCCTAAACACCAAAACTTAGAAGTTAATTACTATGTTTTTCATTAAAACTATGGTTTTTCATCAAAAACTTAACATCCTGGGGTTTGTTATGAAAAAAGTTCTTAACATCCATTTATTCTCTTACACGTTCGACTGCCTATGCTTAAAACTTCACATTTGATACAAATAAAAAGTTGGTTTGTCTGGTAACTAACATTTTGACTCTCAGCAACTACTGGAGACCTATTACGGTCTGAAATGGATCAGCAGCCAATTTTTAAATACAAACCCACCCTTCTGATGGTAGCTTGCAGCAGATTATCAAAGCTAAGATTTCTATTTTAGAATCAGAGCAGATATCATTTCAGAAATTTTTTTTAGGCTTCTGAAGATCTACAGTCATGAATTATTCATGATAGAGTTCATAGAGTAGTAATAGCATCTCCTCATTAAGTGTTGGAATGATGGGTTGTTAAAGATATGTATTATTAAAGAAAAGACCTCAACAGAGGCTAATCTCAGGCACAGATACACCATGGGAGGGGAAAGGAAAACAAAGCAAAGAGAAAAGGAAAGCACAGTGGACAGCGGGGCAATCCAGGGACCTTCATCCACACTTTCTTTCTCATTGAGACTGGGATTGCTTCCAGCATGTAGCTCTGACCCATGCTCACACAGGCTGAGCTGACAGCCAAGAACATATATTAAACTCAGTATCTAATGGACAAACAGGATTTATGGAGCAAGCTCAGACCCACAGAGCGGTACCTGCTCAGTAGGTACCCGTGCATCCAGGAAACGATAGACAAAAATGTGAGAGGATTATACCAGAGACCAGCCCTTCCCAGCACACGGCACATACCTGATGCTTCGCTCTCTGCCCAAAGGGCAGCGGAGCCAGACAAGGTTCTCTGGAGCTGCCCACGGTTCCCCTGTTTGGACTGAAGGTGATCAATTAGAAATGGGATTGGCTGGTCGGGGGTCTCTGTTATCAGCTTGGTCATCAGCTCCTTTAGGAAAATCAAAACAAAACAAAAAATTAGTGGGATATTGCACCTAAACTGATCTTGTATTTACCAAATGTAAGGGAGCATTTGTAATGGAAAAGCCTCTTTTTCTATGAAGAAAACAGCTGGCACACCCATCTCCTCAAACAGCTGCTAGCTTTGCCCTACAAGATGTTCGCCTCCAAAGTGCTCTTAGCCCATACAGTCTCCTGTCCACTGGAACTCACATTAAACAACCCAATTGCCGCTACCTGCCCAAATTTACTGAGAACACTCTGAAGCCTGTTCATTTAGCCATGCGAAACAAGCGTCTTCTCAGAGCAGCTCACAGCTCTCCTGTGACCCACACATCCCAGCTGCTTCTCATTGGGTACTGGTGTATCAGAAAGGTTGGTGTAGTTTTGATCTCACACAGCCATGAAACAATGATCTGTCAGAACATCTGGGAACATTCATATCTGGGAATTCCAAGGTCTGACTAAGCAGGCAGGCATTTTTTAAAGCAAGTCGCCAAAAATATTATTGTATAGACATGTGCAAAAGTTTTATTGTATGGTTGCAGACATGGATACAAGCCCAGTGTCAGCAAGAGACCACTGGAAATCTGTGGCTGCCACTGCAAAATGAAAGAGCTCCACAAAAGTAAAAAAGTTACTGGAATTTACAACAAAGTCAGGACAAACAAACAAACAAAAAAGGCTACATTATTAAGAGCATTTATTCTCTCTTCTTCTATCCCTAAGAATAAATTTTATCATAACTTCCACACACTTCAGTCTATCTCTGCTTCCTCTTTTCCACACACCTTCATTTAATAAACAATGCTTTTAATACAGGTAATCACTTGGTCAATTGTGTTGGAAAAAGATATTTAAGAGTGAATACATCAAATAACAGTAAATATGAGTAAGAGCATGTGGGACTGTTAAGATACAGCAAGCTATCTTTGTCTGCTCCAAAACTTTGTGTTATTTTATCCAAGCGCTGGTATGAACAGCTAGGTAACAGTGCAAATGAGACAGAAACAACTCTCTATTATTTAATTTCAGAACACAAAAAGGAGAAAACATGCCAAATCTTGTGTCTTGTGAAGATGTGAGCATCTCTGATGTGATTTTTGATAACTTTATACAGGGAACAGATAAAAAAATAAAAACAAAATTTAAAAAAGTGTCTTTGGTTTTGAAATGAAACTTCACAGAGGGAAATTATCCACTTACTAATCTTAGAAATGGCAAAGCTAGAGTCTAACTCCATCCAGACTGTCTCTCACCAAGGTAGGAGAAATCCTCTGACATACATCACACAAGAAACGTCCAGAAATTGAAGTAATTCATATTTTGGTTGCTTGGCAACACTCTAAGAGCAAACCTTTCTTTTTTCCCCTGCCAAAATGCAGAGTTGGTGACAAGTGGCAACACGCAATCTTGTGCTTGTAAAGGAGTGCAAGTGCCACAGGAATTCCACTGCAGAGGACTCCATTACCAAAGGAAACGTGTCTGTCTGTAAGAGCTGACTTGTGATTTAAATCATTTCTCTCAATCATGGTTTGAGGATGATTTTTCTGTCTCAGATTAATAAACACAAGATGATGAGAACTGAGATCCATGCATTGATACTATTAATTTTTGAAGACATGCATGGGTGACAATCTATTAATAATACATTACAAAATTAATGTAGCATTGAAAAAGAAAATACAGAGATGAAAAATTTCAGAACACCTAATATGTCAATGTAAGACAATCGCTACTTGATTGTTACTATCATAGACTTGCTTGTCACAGGAAGAAATGGTATTTAATTAACCTAATGAAGCTGATTCTGAGATTCTTTACCTGATTGTGAGACACAGCAATAAAACTGTAGAACATTGCACAAAGCATCAAGAAAAAAAAAAGCTCTACTCTGAGGTGATGTGAAATCAGCTCCTATTCAAAAGGAGTGACATAGATCTCTGCTGCCCCAGGATATCATCAGCTCTACTCTGTGACAGCAATTAGGAAAGATTAAAAAAAAATACAGACACAGGACACATACCCATCTGATAAAAGATTCTATCTACCTGTGCACCTAAAGCAAAAAAGAAACAACACTGCTGGGCTCCTCATAAACTGAAGACAGCGTGCAGTTCAGAAAAAATCCTGCTTGTTTGTGCAGCGTGCCTCAAACCAGTTTGCCTTGAGTACTTTCAGACATGCCACTAAAAGTAAATACAAGTTCAAGTCCACACAAAGGTGACCCGGATTATGGTAGCTCTTTATGATGAGTATTCCATTACAAAAGGGGGGTGAAGAAGCTCTCAGGGATTTGCTTCTCGAGCTGCTCCAAGCAAGGTGTGCAAGTGGTCTCCAGCTTATCACAGCTGGGCTCCTGAACGCTGCAGGTCCTGCAGAGAACACCTCTGCCCCACCAGCGGTAACAAGAGCAGTAATAACAGCTCCAGACACACTCTCTGTGTAAATCCACAGTCACATGCAGGAGGTGTTATCTCCTTCCCTGACCTCCTGCCACACACAAGTAGGATCATAGCAAGAGGGGAGGGGCAAGAGAAACAAAAAAACGAGCGCAATAAACCCCCAACAAAAGAAGCAAAACACTTCACACAGCGGCTCACTGCCCATAAGCCTCTCTCCACTGCCATATCTCCCTTTCCCGTCCACATTCCTTTGTCTTTCCCACCGGTGGGACTCTCCTCCATGGGAGGAAGCCTGTCAGATGTCCATAGTTGTCAGTCCCCTGCACACCCAAGATAATACTGTTTGAAAAGAAACTTGCAAAAGTTGATCTGCCGATGTTTCCAAGAGGAAGATTCATGCACATACTGGTAAGGCTGCAAAAGATCTCTAAAAGAACAGGTCTAAAGTAGCGATCTAAGATATTAATTCATTATACAGAGAATAATCTTTCACTATAGCGCTGTCCTGAGGTCCTTCATTAGTTGGTTATTCAACGCAGGCCGAAATTTTCATTTCCTTGTGAGTGTCCATGCATGTAAGACAAATGAAACCGCCTTCACAGTCTATTAATCATAGGACAAATTACAAGGAAGCCCTAATTAGCTATGTCTAAACATACCTATCAGGTTATTAAGTTAATTAAGCAACATTCTGTCTTGCCCTGCAATAGATAACAGTAACTACACCACACTTGCAGGTTTTGGTTTTAACTACCAAGCTCCCCCCCATGCATTATAACATTCAATAGCCGCCTAAACCTTTAACTTATGTTTCCTTTAAGGGTTTTTTTTCCTCTTATCTTATTCTTGATATTTCAAATATCATTGTCCCAAAGGTATTACTCCACTTCTGAGTTCACAGAACAGCTTCAAACACCTTTGCTCTTTGGTTTCATTATTGAAAGCTTTCATTTCTCCCATGCAATCCCTTCAGACAAGGATGCTGTCAAAAGGGAGGTCACTGGTGCTGGGTTCCTCTAAAATGTTAACTATGTCTCAGGAAAGAACAGAAGGTTAAAGACATGCTCTCAGATACACCAAGCGTGTCAACAGCTATCACACTTTCTCACATGGTTTTCAACTCATAAAGATTTTCTGCGATAGCTCACACGTTCTCCAGCAGTCCTGTATCTCCGCGCAACAATCTTGTGCTTGTGGAATTGTTCCTGCCTTATCATCTGACCTCAGCACAGATCGATCAGACGAGGGTAGCTCCTGTTCTAGCAGATATACTGCAAGGTTTCTAACTCAGAAATCTTCCTCAGTTCCCACCCACTCTATTGACCGGTGGGAATTCCACCCTGAAAGCAATGTGTTTCACAGTTCAATCAAGAGAAAATGAAAACTACTGGTTTTCTAAAGGTCTGCAGGATTTACATCGAATGGAATACTCAGAGGAAAGACTATTACAACCTGGACTGATTTCCTTAAATGACAGGAATAAAACAACGCTGATGGCACATCTGCCTTTCCTAAAAGCCAACTTGACAGGCGGGAGCTGAGCTTTCTCTCATCACTTGATGTAATCTTATTCCAATTTCAAGGTCTAAGGCGAAGCCACTTGCTCCTCTCTGTTCAAAGATTCATTACTGCGACTGTTAAAAAAAAAATAAAAAATTTTAAAAAATGGTTGCATCATATTTCCAGTTTAAACTTCACTGACTTAGCTTCTACCTACCTGACATAATTTTTTTCCTGAGTGAGGGTGACAGAAAGAACTAAAGTAGTAAGCACTTTTGTGGTTACCTCTGGTGGGTTGACCCCAGCCAGTAGCTGAGCACCCACCAGCTGCTCACTCCCTCCTACCTGCAGCAGGAACGGGGAGAGAATGAAAAGATCGAAATTAAGAAAAACTCATGGGTCAAGATAAAGAGTTTAATAACCAAAGGGAAGAGGGGAAAAAAAACCCACAAAACAACAAACAAGTGATGCCAAGGCAACCATTCACCACCTCCCACTGCCCTGCCAGTCCCCAAGCAACAGCTGCTTCAGAAACATTACCCCCCAGCTTTCATTGCTGAGCATGACATTATCTGGGCCAGAGTATCTCCTTGGTCAGTTGGGGTCAGCTGCCCCAGCTGTGCCCCCTCCCAGCCTGCTCACTGGTGGGCAGAGGGAGGAATAGAGAAGGCTCTGACTCGGTGCAAGAGCTGCTCAGCAGTAGCTAAAAGATTGGTGTGGTACCAACACTGGTTCAGTCACAAATCTGAAACACAGCACCACAGGAGCTGCTATGGAGAAAATCACCCCCATCCCAGCCAGACCCAGCACAGTTCCTCTATAGTACTGACCTCAAAACCACCACTCGAATGTCCTCCATGGGTTTCACCAGCATATGCAACTAACATGTAACATACAAACCAGAGGATAACAGACATGATGAAGCTGCAGGGAAGCAAGTTCAGGTTGGCAGAAAAATAAAATCTCCAAGCTATCAGGTGTCCATGGGCAGCAAGTGACTGGAATGAGGCCCTACAGGTCATGCATTATCTGGAAGAAGCAAATCAATATTGCTTCTCCTGGGGAAAAGGACACAAGTCACTGCATTACTACACCACCACATTTAGTCAAGTTGTCGAGAAAGATAAATAGGAGATGGTATTTTATAAAGTTCTGCTGTCCAGTGCATGTAGCCAAAGTTATTGAATATTCCGTGCAAGATATTAAATATTCAGTGTAAGTTCTATGCATTAAAATAATCATGAAAACATTGTCTTCAGAAATTTTTTAATCTCCACGAAGAATTTTTAAGCTATTCACATGGAAGTTCAAATAATAACCAGCAATTATAGAGACAGGAAAAGAAGAATGCAAAAGAATGTGAGTTACCAGAGTCCCAGGTAGAGAAGCTCTAACACAGATTTAATTATCCTGACTTCAGTCACCTACATAAATTAACACTAAATGTGCTCAAGTAATGATCACCAAACAGATTCCAATGAAGTTAACAGATGCTCCCAGATTGTTAGAATTTACTGAAACCACGTTATTTGGAGATGTTGGTTTAGTACAGCAGCTAAACAACTGTCAGCAGCACTCAGTCTAATTACAAGTTTTACTCCTACAAATTGCATAGCTGAATATCTATGCAGATAAGCATCTTAATTTCCTATTATTTACCTGTGAGACTGAATTGGTCTCATAAGACTTCATATCGACATTGTAATCAGCATTTTAAATAGAACTAAATGTTTAATATGCACCAATACAACAGATTTCTGAACTGGAAAGGTCAGAATTTGTTGCCATAGAAAACTCTGGAAATTCATTTTCTCCATGACAAAATAAAAAGGGTCTTTTATATCTGCAAAGAACTTATGTACTGCAAATGCAGCTGGAGTTCCTTAAATAAGACTAAGGAACAAGTTGTACACAGCATTTTAAGACGACAAAAGGTTATTTCACATATAAGCACTTGCTTGATTGATTTAAAGCTACTTGTATCCTGTCCCCCTCTCAAGAAAGCTCACACTGATTTGTCTTTTCCAGGTAGCACAAGATGCACCAAGGGGTAAATTGAGTTTTTGCTTGATACACCGGAAATTTGTCATTAAAAAGCAGGCAAACCCCACAATGAAATCAGAATGAAAAGAACTGGTCTCTAAACGCAAGAGTACAGTAATTTTTTGCCACACAGAAGCCAGCAACCTACAGGTATAACAATAAAATTTGATCATAAACACACAAATTCATAATATTATAATAAGTAGCTAAATAACTATGTTAAACTAATTTAAAAAAATCAATACTGACCTTTTTTTTTCCATTCTCCAGGGGATTTCCAGCACTTCGTGTACTACCATCTCGCATGTGCTACCGCTTACTGTTGGGTATCAGTGCACCTGAATTTATCTTCAGCCCCAAACAGGAAGACACATTAAGAATTCTAATTCCATTTCATTTGGAAGCCTGATCCACCTGTGAGTGCTTCCATCTGCACTTTTACCATCCATCAGCTAAGTCAAAATTACTTGTATGATACTCCCCATCAGTGAGCCAGAAGACAGAGGAACTGGCTTTAATGATGTCTTTGTTTTCTTAATGCTATTTTCAAAGTTCTGACAGATTTCTGCCTTCCCAGATAATCTCTGTATTTCAAATCAAATTAAAATAGATACTTCTGCTACTCAATGCAGAGGAACTTCTGAAAATGACTATCCCATCATAGTCAAACTAAAGACCTATGATCTGCATGTCTCCAGCCACCTTCTGGGGTTCCCAAATTGCTTCCCACCAGCACTATCAGCTTCCTTGCCCTGCCTGAGCCCAGAGAAGGTACAGCAACTGCCTCTGCCTCTATCTAAAAGTGGATTTATCAGTTTGTTCTCAGCATAGTCAAGCCACAGACAGAGCTTGTAGGAGCTCAAGAGCCATCCCAACAAGAATTTCCATCAAGCAATTCAGACAGTTGAGGAAGTTCAGCTGAAGGTCAACCCCTCACTAGTCAACAAAAGTCAACAAAGACACTACAGGTTGCTTTAACAAAATGTTACAATTTATAACACTTAAAGGTTTAAAGGAGCTGTGTTTTTTCATTAAGATTTTTTAAAGAACAAAATATATGTACCCAGTGCTAAGTTGTACACTGCTTTCGATCCTTATCTTCCAAAAATGATGGCTATAAATTTTGCACTCTCTAACCTGCTCACATCTGCTCATCATCCTGTCTTTAGGAAGGAATTTCAGGGGGCATCCCGAGGACAGACACATGGGAAGACTTAAGCTAAAGTGACCCAGCTTCTGTCAGTAATAGTTCCGGATCTCTTCCTTTTGTATCTTTCAGCATAATACCAGTGCTTACAACTGAAAATGAGATTTATTCAAATAAAGGTTCATATGTAAAGCTATTGGAAAAAAGCTGAGGCATGTAAATAGTTTACCTTCATGATTCAACGCATGGATTACTCATTATTCGTTCCATGAAAAGTTACTTGCATGCCCAAGTCCTTACAGAACCCTCATCTAAGCAAGTACTGTGACAAAACTCCCTCACACTACAGAGCAGCTGAAAACTGAGAATTATGTCAATACTGAGCTAGAGAAAAGCCTCTGAAAGGAGAGGATGTTGGACCCTTCTGTTTGGCCTCTGGGAGGACAAGGGCAACGGTTGCACAGGCTTAAGGCTGACAGTTATCATATTGTGCCCACAAATAAAGTAGGTCTGAGATAATGGGGACAGCTAAATAAATATCAGCTTACATAAGCGAGAGATGCTCTCCACTCTGTAAGTTATACATACATTAGCAAAGTTATATGAATGATTGTGATATTAAAGCCGCTCTTACATTATGCAAAGCACAAGTACAAAATAAGAAAACATATTAATGTTGGTCACAAAAATAAGTTAATGAATAAATACTTTTTCCAAGAGAGAAAAAAAAAAGCTTTAGAAGCAGTCATCAAAGAAGGATGAGTTCTAATAATTACATCACATGGATCAACTTACTAAAATCACTTTCTAGCCCAGACCAGGGGACTTCAGCACACAAGAGCTGGGTATATTTCTACAAACTGTCCCATGCACTCACACTCTCTCCTCCATGTAGCCTGTCACTGCTGATTTGGTCAGTGTGACCCTTGTTGACCTCCCCAGGACCCGGCCTGCAACATCCACAAGCTGCCCTCTGGCTTCAGCTCCCTGACAAAGGACTAACCAAGGGTATTTTACAAGAAAGCTTCAGCCTGAAGGGGATGCTTAAATAAGTGCTACTGTACTGACAACTGAAAACTTGAAATGGGCAGCAATGGTAATTTTTAAGGACAGATAATTAAATTGCACCTAGAACTGTCGCTAGCTCCATCATCTCTCATCAGACACTTCTACCATCACAACTGCGATGGCTTAGGCAACCAAGAACCACTTTGTTTCCAGGAGCTGAGATCTGGGTCACTGTAGAAGATGTGATGGGTTTCTGGGTTTTAGAGCTATTTTTAAGAACAGCCAAAGCATTATTAATCTCATTTTCTAATGCTTTTTAGTTAGAAAATGATGCCTGCAAATCACTGCTGCATGTTTGTGTGTGTTTGACACAGCAAAGTATCTTCCCAACCCTGACAGCAGTTGCCCAGTTAAAGTTTCCCAATGATTTGATTGCTATTAATTTGACGTTCAGCTAAACCCGCCCAATTCTGAGTGAAGACATTCTTCTGGTGAACCCTCGCTGAGGGCAGCAGGACTCACCAGGGGAACACACTAACCTCAGAGCAATACCTGAAAACACAGCGGGACGGCAGGCACAGGAGGAGGGACAGCAGCCCAACCATCGGCTCCCGCTGCAGTACCCTAGCTGCTATTTTATTTCCTCTCTGTTTAACTTTTTCTTCAGTGTTTAAGTAAATGTTAAGTGGATCTTCTTTCTGGTCAACTTCTTTCTTCTAGTCTGTTTTTCTGTTACCAGAGGGAGAGTACAGAATAAAATTAACTCACTTGAATTTCTTATTTACCTTTGTTCCTTTTTCTCCCCTGCTATCTTCTTCTTCCAGGTATTCCTCCTTCACAGGATAAGAAATCGAGATTAAATCTGTTACTCTAGCAATTTAATCTTCTCTGTAGAGCCCTTCTTTGTTCCATATCACTACATCTCCATTCAGCCCTTGTCTCCAAATAACTTCACTATCTTACCCTGAGTATTAGACCATAGGCATTATTATCTGCTGGCATTATTCTGAACCAGGGCACACTTAGGAGAGGCTCAGAAACACCTTTTTTTTTTTTTTTTTTGCCTTGGGCTCTCCATCATGCAAAAGGATGTCTCTAAAAAAGAGTTCTGCGTTCAGCTCTGGAGTTCTCAGCACAGGAGACACGTGTGACAAGGACAGCAAGGAAGATGACCAGGACCTGCAGCAACTGGCTATCAGGTCAGCCTCACAGCCTGCACTTCTAAGCGTTAAACCAAAGAGTGTATCCGAAGAAAAACAAGCTATGAGAGAAGAAATGATTCGATTAGAAAGGCTCCAGCACAGCTGAAAGACCCCAACTCTCATGATTTCTGCCCCAGAAAATGGCCAACAAAAGAGCTTGATAAGCACATTGTTCCAGCCACTGTAAAAAAAGCTGGAGCATGAATAGAGTGATTTCACTCACTGAATATCGCAGGGAGCTGGCAAAATAAGGAGACAGAAAGAGTGCTCCGTGTAAAGACACAAGAAGGTAACAATTTCCACTCTCCATACGGACAGAAATTTTCTACAAGGTGGCTAATTTAAATCATTCTCCTCTTTATTGGGGTTGAGCAAGTGAGCTCACACGTGTCCTGCATTTGCTACGGGCCTTTCCCACAGCTGGAACACAGCGCTACGTGCAGTGTTACGTCCAAAACTGAGGTGATGTTCCATCTGCAAAGTACCACTTTTAAAAGAAGCAAACGCTAAGAAGGAGACTTTCTAGGTGCATCCTTCTAGTCAGTGCCAAGAAAAAGCAGCTCCCTAAGAAGTCCTCTTGTTCCAGAGCTGCAAAGTCATACATCACTTGTGGCAGAAATTACAGTTTCGGTCCCAGCTGCCCCTTTCCCACTCAGAAGCTCCAAAAGGAGCAGAAGGCTGCGACTATGCTGGCTCTGGGCTACAGGCAGCATCTGGGCTGCTTGGAAAAGCAGCAACCAGTAACAGCAAGGAACATATTAGGAAAAAATAAAAACTTGAGTTAAAGCCATTAAAGGTTTTTTTAAAAATATTTGACATTTACATTTGTCCCTTGTACCACAAGCCTGGATTAATCAAGAGAGACAAAATGAGTGAAGAGCTTGCTTTAGGTTTAATTAACACCACGCATTAAATATCACCCAAAACTTGGAAGAGACTTCATGATGTGATAAAACACAAAGAAAAGAGCAGTGGTAATGGGCTTATTTTGATCCAGACGGATTCACTACTACAGGGGCTGCCAGACAAAAACTCGAAATCATCATTGTCCCAATGTATGTCCTAGAGCAAAGACATCAGACTCATTTCATTTTATTTTAAACAGGAGCATCTGCTGGCTCTAGACCTTAGCACCGAGCAGCCAGGCTTCTGCTGGTATGCGACAGTGACAGCAACTCAACCAGGAACTGCCTCTTATTCTCCCCGCTCTTTTCTATGGACATCTAGTTGTGCCTTCTGCTTTAGAGACAAAGTAACTGTCATTCTGAGAGTTTAAAAACATTAGAAGTTAGTGTAATAAAAGGAAGTTGTTATGATTCTTTCACATTATCATTCTATGATTTTAGATACGACTCTTCAAATCAAATTATCACTACCAGACAAAGAACATAACTTTGATTTTTACTTCTTTATGTGTCTTGCACCCAGAAGGAATGTTTTTTTAAAAGCAATTAAGCAAGCCCACATTTCCCTTTCAGGAAAGTGATGGTTTTGCCATTATGGAAACAAGGTTTCTATGATTATCATCTATGTTTGTGACCACACACATCCCTGGACCTGTGATCTCTTTCACTGTCTATTTCCAGCACATTTTTTTAAACCTTCGACTAATTTCAGACTAATTCCCACAGGAGAAGATGTCGCAAAACTGTAAGTTCTATCAGATGTTGAGAGATTAACTAGCCAGGTAGCAAGATCCAAACATGATTCTTCTAATTCAGGAACAACCTCTTTTCCGAGATCCAGATTCCACAGGACCGAAGAATTATGAACGTCTCACGCACCAGGAAATTTTTGACAACTTTGCATCTCGCTGGTCACCACTAAACCCAAGCAAAAAGCACAAAGCCACTGCACACAGAACTGTTTGTTAGTGGAAAAGGGTCTGACTACAGTTTTAATTAAGGTTTTTCACTTGTTTTCGCTCAAAGACAGCTTCACCAAGACAACTATCAGAATGCACAGCGAGGGGCTGCCAGGCTGAAATAATGTAACTGGGTAATCAGGCACTACCCAAAATGATGCATGGGATGTCCAAGGAATGAAAACCACGGTCTTTCAAAAGCTCCATCCAGCTGCCTGACATTAAATGCTTCTCTGTGTAAATTTACTTCCTCCGAAAAACAGCCCCTTTCATGCCAGCAACAAGACCTCACCGATTAAACATAATACCAAAAGAAAATAAAAGATTATTTGAGCAAGCTCAAAAGAAAACAATTCTTTGAGAGCATCCCTGTGGTTGACATTGCAGATATTACAGCTTAAACCTTAACTTGGTACGGTCAGGAATCTCGAGCTGGTAAATGAGACACTCCAGCTGACTGTGTCTATATTTGTGCATTTAAGAACTGAGGGCAAACATTGCTTCTTAAGATGGTCCAAACTCCAAAATTTATTCCTAAACTTTGACTAACTCAGTCAACAAGGTGCACCAGAAATACTGGTTGTCCCCAAACAGGTGCGCTGGGATGTGTTAAGGTTTAAGTCACAAGCATAGTTATTTTATGCAAATTAAATAATGGAAGCCAAGCACATAATATACACAAATAATGCCAACTCATTGAGAAAAAAGAAGCAAATCTACCATAAATTAAAAAACACCCACCAGTTTCCTACTATATTTGCTTCAGGAATTTCATCTGCAAAAAGAAACCAAGGTAAGTGTGGTACTATGAACACAGCCTTTATGTTGCTCAAAATAAAAGTTGTGGTTCTAAACACATATGATTCTGAAAAAAACTCCTCAGGCAGCCAGGAGTCTGGTATGTTTATTTGGAGAAAAGTTATTTTGGTTTTTTATAACTCAAAGAAATTACAGTCTTCTACTTTGCCTGACAACAATGTACCTGCCGGATGCTTTTCAGCCGCAGCTCTGTAAATCAGAAAATTCCAAAATGTTAAATTTATCTCGGCGCTCTTGAAGATTTATTGCAGTCTGTTCTTTAAGAGCGCTGATCCAGCTTTTCAGATTGCCAGGAACTAACTGTCAGGTTGCCCAGACGAGACCACAACTCGATACTGAAGAGGTACAGTCACCCGGGAGCCTGGATGCACGGACACTCGCAGGATTATTCATTGAGATTATTAGCACACAAAGAGAACGGGTTGGATTGGTTGCTCGAAAGGCAAAGTGGGTCAATACTTCACTCAGACAGAAATGAGTGGGTGCTGATTCTGAATACTCTGTCCCAGCCAATTTTAGGCGCACACCTCCTGTTCACATTTTTGAAAGATGGAAAAAAACAACAGCGAAGCTTCATCGCAGAAATAATTCATATTCAGAATTCTCATTGCATCCCTACTGAAATGTAAAAAAACCCCAAAAAACCCACAATCAAAAAGCCTCCCTAAAAAATAAAATCAAATCAGGTGGTGCTATGCTATGTGTTACCACAAAAACCCCAGAGGAGAGGCGTTTCTAAAGGGCATTCCTCAAATTCGAGCTAGGTGTCTAACCACAGTATTCTCGGATGCCAATAACCACTCAGAGAGAGATGTCTAAGCTTGCAAAAGCAAACGGGGAAAAAAAAAATAAAACCATAACACCCAAAACCTACACAGAACAGGGTAAGCCAGCTGACAAAAACAGACAGAATTTAAGGGGTTAACGTAAGACCTTCTAACCATCACTCCCATCTCCTGCATGGCCTGGGGCATTTGGAAGTTGACCTACAGGAATTTCACCTGCAAAAATCTTCTGGTGCTGTGAGAGGGACACGCTGAGGTAACAGCTTTGAAGACCCATGTGATGAGGACCTCCATTCACGGGGAGGGGGGGGAAATGAGGCTGAAGTATCGACGTTGTTTTGCAATCTGTCTTCAGTCTCAAAATTGACACAGTCTCAGATGCACACACCAATTCCCACCCACCCTCCTTCCCACCTATAAGCCATAAATAAGAGCTTAACTAGTAAAAACGTTTGGAGTCGAGTGACTCTGTGTGTTACCATTCATAGCTGAGTGGAGAGGACTTCCTACTATCCGCTAACAGGTCCTGCTAGTCGGTAGAAGACTGATGCCTGCTGAGTCAGCCTCAGCTCATTAAGTCCTTCTCCAGAAGGTTACTCCTACCTTTCTCTACAGAGATGGAAATGAGTTTTCAGCCAAGGGATGGCCTGCAGTTTGCTGGCACCTCACATGTCAATGCTTCCCTTCAACACTTCTCTTTTCACACGAACCAGAAAGATAATTCAAGTGCCAAACCATGCAAAACTTCAGCAAAGAAATAAAACTGAACTCATCTGTGTACACAGAGTGTGCTGAAGGTATCCTAAATAAATAAATAAATATGAAGTCCAAAAGAGCAGATGCTCTTCAGTGGATACTGCTCGTTAAAGAGGTGCAAAGAGCCCTCCCCGTGGTAATGGAAGGACAGAATGGAAGGAAGAGAGACTACCAGGATAACTGCAAGCAACTGGAACAGAAAGGCCAACCAGTGCCAACTGGAATGCAGCAGAACTGTAGCTCACCAGCAGGGAGCCGTTGACCGCTCCAGCCATCACCCAACCTTGCCTGCGCAACTGCCCAAGAGCTGCGACATCAAGTTCTCCTGAAGGTTGACTCTCCGTCATGCAAGCATGTGATAGGACCTGTGTGTGCCTCACCACCCCTGCCCCCAGCCCAGGGAGCCTCTGACATGGAGACGAAGCACAGGGCTCCCTCCTCAACACCTTAGAACTTGCAGAGGCAGGGAAAACAGACACGTTAGTGAACAGAGCTGACTGTGAACACACGGTATTCTTGAACCACCACAAGGTCGTTTCCAAACTCGATGACTCTCTGATTCTACGATATAACAGGAACACAAGTATAGAGTGTTAAGTTTCACCCTATGCACAGTCTGGAGTCAATTCTTGTCAGCTTCAAATACGCATCTTCCCCTTCCTAAGGGCTACAGGATGGAGCACAGCTTGTAGACCTTAAAAAAAACTGTTGAGAACAAAAAGCACATCACCTAAACAAAACACCTAAGTAGATTTTTAAATGGCTAATCAGGAAGTGGAGGAGGTAAGAACGAGGATCCTCCTCCTCCCAGTGTCACGGATTAGAATCATTTTCAACAGCTCTGCGAGTGGCACAGCCCCCCGTATCTCAAATCCAGTCCCTGCTCTTCAGGTCTAAGTGGATTTCACACAAAAATCTCTTCCTGGTCTCCAGGAGCTCGCTAACAACCTGTAGCCAGCCTGTGAGGTTGCGTGAGGAGCCTTCCGCAGATTCCTTCTACGCAACAGAATTCGTACATTAGAGCAATTAGCAAAATANCGACCCAAAACACGCTCTGAAGACAAGGCGTCCACCGCGCCAGCGCACGAGAGCTTTCAAATGTAGTGAGCTTGACTGAGAACAAGTTAAATACTGAGAAAGGGAGACTTGTGTCTTGGGATAACGCTGCCGGAGTTAATATATGTGCATTTAGATGTGAAAACTGTACGAGGAGCAGGGTGATAACATGTTAATAATCACGGTTGCTCCAGTACACTTTTAAATCCCAAACATTCGCAGCTTAGGCACAGAAATAGTAAAATATGCACATCTGTGCATCCAAGGCAAGCGCGGCTTTGCAAGACCGAGGAAAACCTACGGCAAAAAAAAAATACGGTTCCCAAGTGTACGACTGCAGAGAAAAATTTCAGGGAGGAAAAAAAAAATAATAATATAAAACCAAATAAATCTCACGGACTTTTCGCAGGACAAATTTTCTCCGGAGCGCCGGGTCCAGTGGGGGGCTTCCCAGGGCGGGGGAAGCATCTGGGGCGGCACAGACGGGGCACAGGGCAGGGGAGGAGCAGGGCAAGGGGGAGCTGTCCGGCGAGAGCGCCCCTTACCTCGAAGAGGGGCCCGATCTTATTCTTCTCCAGGTAGGCTTGGATCCTGCTCTGCTGGTGAGACGCCATGAAGAGCTCCGGAGGCGGCGGCTGGAGCTGCTTCTCTCCCCCGGCTGCTGGCGGCGGCTGCAGCCCCTCGGGATGCTGGAGGCTCCGGGGCTGCTGGAGGCTCCGGGGCTGCCCTCCCCCTGCCCCAGAGCTCCGGGATGAAGCCAACTCAGGCAGCCGAGAGGCGTGGGGGGATCGCCGGGTGCCAGCCGGCAGCGGTACCCGGCTGGCTGCCCGCTCAGGGCATGGAGCGGAGCATGGTGCAGGGAGGAGGAGGAGGAGGAGAAGGAAGAGAAGGAGGAGGAGGAGGAGGAGGAGAGAGCTGCAAAGGCGGCCCCGAGCCCGCTCCTCGCCTCTGGGGGGTGTGTTCGCCGGTGCCTGCCAGCGCCCTGGAGACGGAGCAGCCGCGGAGCTGCCGCCCTCCCGCAGCCAGCGCCGGGGCTCCGGGGGATTCGGGGGGTCCGGAGGCTCCGGCAGCGCCGCCCGGGCTCGGTGCACTAAAGGCAGGGGCGAAGGGGGCGGCAGGAGAGCGGCGGGAGGCGAGGGCGCTTCGCAGGGACCCCCCAGCCCGGCCCCGCTGCCCCCGGGGCCGCTCCGGAGAAGTTCAGCCCCCGGGAGGGTCGCGGGGGCGAGGGGGGCTGGCAGCGAGCGGGACGGGGGTGAAGGGATGAGGGGTTCAAGCATTTTTAAATCTTAAAGTGCTGCCTTTGTTAGGACAGCAATGGAATCCTCAATTAGCAGCAGCCAGCGATGCAACGATTGGAGCAGCTCTAGGATCAGGGAATGGGTTGGGTTGGGAGAGACCTTTAGGCTCATCGAGTCCAGCTGTTCCCCCAGCACTGCCAGGGCACCACTACCCCATGTCCCTCAGCACCACAGCTCCACGGCTTGGAAACTCCTCCAGGGATCATGGGGACTCCACCCCTGCCCTGGGCATCTTGAGACAGGCCTGGGGAACCCTTGACAGTGGGGAAGAAATTGTTCCTCAGCTCCAACCTAAACCTCCCCTCTCACAACTTGAGGCTGTTTCCTCTTGTCCTGTCACTTGTTCCTTGGGAGCAGAGCCTGACCCCCCGCTGGCTCCAAGCTCCTGTCAGGGAGTTGTTGAGAGTCAGAAGGTCTCCCCTGAGCCTCCTTTGCTCCAGGCTCAACACCCCCAGGTACCTCAGCTGCTCCTCCCCAGACTCCTGCTCTAGACCCTTCCCCAGCTCCATTGCCCTGCTCTGGACACATTCCAGCCCCTCAAGGTCCTTCTTGGAGTGAGGGGCATAATGCCCACACAGATACACCAGAGCACCTATGTAGGTACCTGCGTAAGTGCACTCTGGTCACAGGTTGTGTCAGGTTCCCTCCAAGCAGCCCAGGGCTCTCATCCAAAACCCAGTGGGGTAAAGGAGACATTTCCAGCAGGCCTCAGGGTGTAGTGAGTTAACAGCTCTATTAAATACCCAGTATTTATTCTTGCTCCACTTCAAGTAATTTAGTTCCCCACCTTTTCTGGAAGCAGGGTCAGAAGCAGCTTTTCTTTTTTTTCCTCTCTCTCTTCACAGAAGAACAAACAAAAACGTGCTTCTCAGGACTTGACACTCATGTTCTTCTGCAGTAACTGATTCTGCCACACCAGGATTCACCTGTTAAAAAAAAAACAAAACCAAAACACAGTAAAAATGACATTTTTTCATACATTTTTTTTTTTTTAAAGCACAGAACAGCTTTGAAGAATACTAGGAATGTTTAGCACCTCTGCTGCACCAGGCTGCCTGCTCCCAGGCCAGCAGTGTTCTGCAAATGCAACAGTACCAGCTTCTCTTGATTCAGAAACCTTTTAAGAAAGGGATGAATTTTCAGAGTCAAAAGATCATGAGTTCTGCTCCGACAGCCATTGACTGTTGTTTCACTTTAAACCTGACCTAAAATTCACGCCTCTCCCTTGCAGGAGGTCAGGTGGAACTGCATTCCAGTTTGCAGCACGCTGTACCAGCAGCAGCACGTTTTAGTGTTCCTTAATGGACTTGCTGGAACATGCTCAGTCTCACCGCTCACCACAGTCTCCACAAGGCAGAGCATTTATTTGCCACAGTAGCCACTAAAAAATGGCCTTTTAAAAATCTGGATTTTTAATGTGGCGTTAGTCTTCTAAAAGCTCAGAGTTCTAGTGCGTCGTCTCCAGCGCAGTACAGCTGCTTTGCCTGGTGCCACTTAAATAATATGGTGCTAAGCTGGTTTAATCAGCCTAATGAGGATCACGCAATCATGAGGGTAATTGCCAGCAGTGCACGTTCTCCACAGCAGCTCTAATGATTCCCATCAGATGAAGAGGTTTGTAAAATTTCACACATCTCTCCAGAACCCAGACTGCTCCAACAGATTAAATTCTCTCCCTTTGCAGAACGATACTTCCTTCCCATGATCCCCAAATGAGAACAGATGTTTCTGCAGCCCTACACAGCCTGACTCTCCAAAGCAGCAGGACTCACAGACCTGCCGGGACCTGACCGCACCAGCACCTCCAACTGTCACTGCTCTACAGAGACCAGTAAGAGGACTGAGGAAGAGAAACAAGACAAATAGAAAAGAGAACATACAAAAGGAGGTTTTTCAAGACAGCGTGTAACTGTCTCTGGTCACACATTATGGAGTTAGCTAACGTGTAACCACGTTACGCACAGGCTTTAAAAAAAAACTCTTGGATTAAAATTACTAATTGGGACATGCATAAATTAATATTACTCCCAGCAATCTTTTTATACAAGCAACTGAATGCTCAACTACAAGCCCAGGAATACAACATAGCCTCTGTATTGTGCTTTGCTAAGATCCTTAATTTGTTTTGTAGGTATTTTCCTTTCAAGACCAGCATACAGCACACACACCTGCCTGACACTCGGGGCTCAATGGCAAGAACAGAAACAACTGCAAGAATTTGCACACAGGCACCAGAAAACGAAAGGTGTCCCAATTTCAGATAATATACACCACGTGAAGCAAAAACCGTAAGACTCAAGAAAGACCAGGGAGAGGGACAAAAAACCAGAGATAATTTTGAGATGCCAGTGACTGCACCCTGTTCCGTTCTTATCCTGCGTGGCCTCTGAGCTCCGTGCTCCTTACCATCAGAGGGTGGTGGTGTTCTCATCCTTTGCTCTTCTCACCAAGAAGAGGGTCCATGTTTTGATGGCTTGTTTCTGGTTTGACTTCCTTAGTGTAAGGACTTCACTGGAGCAGGGGCCCATTAAGTAATTCCACGACGTTCTAGGTATTTTCAGTCCTGACCTCCATTTTTCAGGAATAAGATTGCTGCAGTTCCCATGCTGAGCATCAAATTTTTGAAGTTATGGGCACTTGCAGTCCCCATTCACCATTGATGGAGTTAAACCGGCCAGGGCTTGACGTGCAGAGAAGGTGTTCTCCAGGAGCCAGAGCTGCTGCTGCCTGGCACAAACAAAGTGCTGACTTGGCTGGCTGGAAAGGGACTCTGTGGGTCACACATACCTGGTGCCAAGTGAAAAATTTTCTCCCTGCTGGCTAAAATTTGATCCATATGCTCTGCAGGAAGTTTATTTATTGAGATGGCATCTGGAGTGCAAAAGATACATGAAGATTTAAGAGAGATCTATAGTGGCGGTACATTAATTTATTACAGACCTTTACAGGGCTTTCTAGCTCCCATTAAGTGCTTTGTGTTTCAGCTATCAAAAAGCATCAGAAAGTCCTTAATGAACCTTTCAGAAAACAATTAGGGGGAAAAAAAAAGAAAGGAACAACTAGCAGGCACATTAAAAGAGGTAGCATTCATCAAAACCTGGTAATATTTTCTTTATAATGCTTTCGATTTTGTCAATGTTTCCTTTAATGCAATAACTGCCTAGCAAAGAATTCTCCGTTACCGCTGTTGGTTTCTACTGAGGTTGATACTCTTTGCAAAGTCATTACCTACTTTGCCAAGAAGAGAGTCATTAGTCAACAGCCGACTAAACGTAGTTTGCACAGTACACTTGTTCTTGAAAAAAACCCCACAACCGAAGTTACCTTCAGGACAATAAAATCCCCGAGCTCCTGCATTTTATACATGAGGCATTATTTTTGATTGCTGAAGCACAGCCTTGGAACTCTACAAACCCCTGCTGTAGAATTTTCTACAACAGCACACACACACACACGCACAGAGGCTGAACATTGCAGCGCTTCAAGCTGTTTAGAATAATGGAGGTCTAGCAGTTCCTGACCTAGAAAGCTGCTATCCAGCTCTTTATTTAGTGTTCCCCTAAAATGGATCTGCTCACATTGCGTCTTGTCAAAAGAAACCAAAGCGGTTTAGTTTGTTGTGCTGAAATACTCAATTTACCCTTTATCCCATATCGAGTTAGCAGGCAGAACGGGGAATAACGCGACTGGAGGGCTCGTGCTAATGATTTGCCATGCTGCATTTTGTTTGTTGGGCTTTTTTTAAGCTGCTCAGTAAAGGATAATATCCCTGACAAGCATCAGCTTGAGCTGAGACAACCTTGATTATCCTTTCTCTGGTTTTCTGTTCGTACCAAGGTAAGTCTCATACATCTTCAAAGTCTGGGCTGTAAAGAGCCAGGATTCCTTTACAGCATCATTCTAGAGAATTCAGCCTAGGTTTTGGAGAGTTTGTCCTTTCTACATCGTGACCTCGGCCACAAACACTCAGCGCTGAAATATTTCCTACTCCTCACAGGGCAGGAGCCCTTGGGACCCTGCATCCTCCTCAGGCTCTCAGCAAGGATAAGAACAAATCACTAGAAACCACAAGATTCATAAAGCACGGTGTGCTCGAGGAGGAGGAGCGATACCTCTGACTCCATGTTCTCAGATGTGCGGTGTCATTGGTTTTCATCCGTCATGTTCACTCGCCTGCTTCCAACAGTTCATTCAGGAATGCCCTTCTCCTGCTGCTCAGAGGAAAATCCATCCAAACTTGAAAAATGTAGTTAATATCATATCACCAGTCCAACCATTTAATAGAAGATGCTACTGTCTCAATATTTCATTGCTGCTTATATCCACTTTTAGCACTTCTATAGCTGTTTTCTTTCCATTTGGCCACACATAAACATAACGCATTACTAGAAGGGAAAGTAGTGCTACTTATGAGCACACCGATAACAGAGCAGGACCTCATGGTGTTTATTAAATACGTTTCAAGGACAAGCCTGCTCTGAGATTTCACAGCAGAGGTGTGGTCCAGAAGACAACCAACAGGCATTACTAGGACACCATCTCAGCCTAGACTGCAGCCTGCTTTGCAGAGCTCCCTATACCTCCTGAGGATGGACAGGCCAAGTACATTTCAGCTGCACTAACATCCAAGGATAGTTAAATGGAAGCTAAATAAATAAATGGATAAATGAAAGACTTACCACACCAGCTGACAGTTAAATTCCTCTTCCTTTCTGAAGGACTAGATGACCTTTAGAGGTCCCTTCCAACCCAAACCATTCTATGCTACTGTGACAAAAATGTTAACTGAATTATTTGGCAGTAGCTCGGAGTATAAATGTGGAAGTGTTCTGAACTCCTTCCTTTCCCCTCCCCCTCTGGCAAAGCCAGAGCATCTGCCCACGCACTGCCAGACGGCTGGTAGCGCCGATGGCAGCAGGGACTGAACCAAGACCTTTGGGCACCTACTGCTGTCCCAAGAGCTTGGTCTTGGCTCTTCTAGCCCGTGACTAGTAACTCATGTTAAGCAGACGAGCCACTAGAGGGGAATCAAGAGTCACACTGCACTAAGAGGGGACCCTGCACTGCAAACTGCACTGTGGGAAGAGCTCGGGAGGTGGCCATGGGCCAGAGTTGTCCCTGCCTCAGCTGGCACCTCTGGCTCATGCGGGATTCCCAGCAAGGACTTGCCTTTACTCACCAGGACTCCCCAAAATGCACAAGAGACTCTTTCCCAGGTCACTTTTTATTACCAAAAGGCACCTAAGAATGCACAGGATTGTATTCAGTGAACGTACCAGTAAATGCCAACTTCCAACCTTTAAAAAAGAATAAATAAATAAATACGAGTCTCAGCCAAGATCATCAAGAGAGACCTTAAAATAGATTTTACTCCTTTAAATTCAACAATTTCAAGGCCTCTGGGCTCCCCTTCCTCCTCTATGCCCTCCTCTGACCCAAAGCTGTGATCTCTAGTAGCTGTTTTTTTATAGTGAAAGCAAAGATTTTGTTGCAGACGTTTGATTGCAGGAACTAGAGGTGGAAAAAACCCACAACACTAAACCTAAAAGGAGTAATGGTAAAAAATATATGAGTTGGCAATGCTGCTGTATCTTCTTTTCCAGACATAATGGAGCTGGATTTGAAGAAAACACCCAGGGACAAGAGCTTAAAAACTGGCCATTTACTTAGCTAGAGGTGGCTATCCTCACATGGAGACCCAGGCAAAAAGGTAGGTGTTGCTTTTTAGCAAGAGGGAGGCTCGCAGTGAGCCCACTGAATTTCCTGTAGTAGGAAGCTCAGCAACAGCTCAGTAATAGTATCTCCTTAGGTGATTGCTGCTCGTACTTGGAGTGATGTGAAATTAGAGGGAGTCCTTGAAATATTAATGCCAGGGTCATTCACAGTCCTTGAAGAGGAGGCCAGGGACCTTGGACTGGCTGTGCCGTTGAGCGCCTGCCCTTGGCAGAGCTGCAGCCAGCTCCCACACATCTGAGGCTGAACAGAAGGGAGAAATCCTTGGCTGGGAATCCAGCCCCTTGAGCTTGTTCCTCATGGAAAATGCTGGACACAAGGTCCCTTCATCATGGCTGATTTGCTTAATTGGAAAGAGAGATTGATGTTGCTGTTACGGAAGTACCTAACATTTAGCATTTCTGCACCTACCTGTTTTCATAGCGTTTCAACTGAGTCTTCGTAGGCTGGTGCCTCGCTCTGGAGCTGCGTTTCTTACCTGACATGCCAAACCTTGGCCATCCAGCTGTCTCCCAAAAGCAATTAAAGGCTGGAAGCATTTAAAAGAATATGCATTACAGTAAGAACATCCATCAGACAATTATAGAAAAAAAGGTAATTGAATTTGTCTCCTGTCCCAAAATAGAGGGAAAAGCTTGGCTTGTTACTAGTAACATGACATCCTTAATAACATTTTAAAATGTATTTTTAATCTAGGATTAATTTTCAAGCACTTGATAAAGCAATTTACATTTCATAAGCTTCATTGTCCTGAACAAGTCTGAAATAAAGGATTATCTTCTGCAGCAAAATTGAAAGGCTCATTTGGAGACTTGGTTACCTATGTGCCTGAGCTTTTCTGTGAAAAGATATAGACGGTTACTTCCCTGGAAACTTTTTTCATGCAAATAAGAGAAATGCATTGTCTATTTTACAGAAGCATTTTAGGTTCAGTCATTTTCTTATCAGGAATTTAGATTCCAAACCCCACGTTTAAAAAAAAAAAAAAAAAAAAAGCAAGTTGGTACAAACTTCCCTTCAAAAAAAAAAAGCATGCAAATAATAGGCCACATATATTATAGAGATACTAACTTGGTGCTTATAAACAACACTACAATCAAATATTAAGTGTTTTAAGCATCAAGATTTTAATGTTTTGGTAATCATTGGGACTGGCTGGTTCAAATTGACGACCTGTTGTCTACTGCATTGCATTTTAACAGGCATTCAAGTAGGAGGTACACTGGTACAAGTAAACAAGTCTTTTCATGACAAAATGAGCTCTCACAAAACCCAAAATTTCTTACTTTAAAAGCAGGTGAGAAATGACAAAGATTAACTTTTAGATTGTTAAGTGTTTCTCATAATCTGAATAAACTGCTGCTTCAAATATGAATTCCCACTCCACTAGAACCAGCACCATAAGGAAGGACACTCCAGTCAAAAGCAGGTTAGCAAATGGGCATCCGCTTTGAATTTTCATTCAATAAATTTTAAAAATACCCACATAGTATTACAAAATTACCTGGTTCCGGTTTCTGAAAGAGATTGAAATCTCTCCTGCCTCCCACGAGGGTATTATCTAAGGAGAGCAGGAGAGAAACTGCCACCTGACAGTTATTTATAAAACACTGCAAATGTATCTTAAGTTATTTATAAAATGTTGTAAATGTATCAAAGTATTTAGAAAACACTACAAATGAATCTTAACTTATTTATAAAACATTGTAAATGTATCTTAAAGTATTTACAAACCACTGCAAATGTATCTTAAAGTTTCTAAAGTGGTTGTAAATGTTTACAGAAACCACAGCAGGGACAAAGGAAGGAAATGCCAACACTACCAGAGGACATTTCCCTTCCAAGTGCAGAGCAGAGCGTGATTCACCTTCAATTCACTTTCCAGACCCTTGAAAAACAACGTTTCAGAAATGCAAATGTGTACAATATGTTTAAAGACAAACAGAATAACGCAATTGGTCTGGGTAGGAGCTAAACCAGGAAATTGACTGTAATTGTAGTTTGCTTTATGACAATATAATATAATTAGAAGGCTGTTGAAAGAGCAGCTTATATACATCAGGATTACTGCATTAAGACATTACGTTCTTTACACGGAACTGTGCCCTCAGACTTTGAGGCGAAGGATAAAGAGGCAGCAAGGGCCCCAGGGAGCACTGGAGAAAGCTGCACGGCCAATGAAGTGCAGACTGGGGGAGCAAGGAGGGATTAGAAGATCAATTAAAGATGAAGCAACACAAGAATATGGGATACAAGAACTGCTTGGGCCCCAAAACATTCCCCCCTCGCCACTTTTTTTTTTAAACAGGTTCAGCTCATCCCACCTCTGCACCCATCCAGAACGTGAGTAAAGAGCAGGAGGACACGTTTCAGCAGCCATCAGTTGTTCTAAGGATTAAGTTACCAAAGGGCACATGGTGATCTCCCAACAGATCTGGAGCTCAGAGATGCAAAGGTGAGGCTGTTAGTGCTCAACTGGAGTAAGATTTCCCACCATGTATTAACAGAAACCTAATCCTGATCCCCGAGAGCAAGAAGAGTGATGCTTGTAGATTTGTTTGGACATGAAAGTGACCTGTAAAGGATTAGTTCCTAAGTCCTCCAGAGTTTCCATCAGATTTGTAGAGCAAGCGAAATGAAAATTCCAGCATGACTACAAAAATGGATGTGGAATCCGATGGTGGTGATGAGCTGTGGGATAAGATCAGACGTGTCCTCTCCTGTGGCCTCCTGAGCAGTGAGATCAGAGACCATTCTGGCTGGAGTCCAAGGAGCTCACCAAGCAGAGCAAAAAAGATATGAGCTGAAGGAACATTAGGAAATGAGTGATTGCAATAAAATCAGATAGAAGATGTGTGCAAAACGCGTGCTGCAAGAGGGAGCATGCTTTTAGGAAGTAGACTGGAACTGGGGCTTGGGAAGATGTAAATTGCAGCAGTTGATCTACCCTAATGACAAAAATAATGTCACTCTGGGTAAAATAAGAATGAAAAATTAGGCCATATAGATACAAAACACTCTAGCAGCAGACTAGGAATATCAAATAGGTTTCATATTCTGTTCAATTGAGTTTTCCTAAAGCAACCGGTCTGTGGTTATAATTTGCAGCCTGACATTAATATACCACCCAGAAGATTCTTCAGATGCTATCCAGCACTTTGGCAAGGGACAGCCCCAGCAGAATCACAGTGAAAACATTTGGAAAACATCTCAAAAACACAATCTAGGTGAAAAAACCCAAAATAAAACAAAACACAACAATTATTACTTGCTACAAAGACATTTCTGGTGCTGTATTTTCTATCAGCACTTTTCTTACACTTACCTGAACTTTATTCTTCTCCTGGGTATCATAGAGGAGCTTTTCAGGTGTAGGAAATTTCAGATTTCTTAGGTGGGGATTCTAGTAAGAACAATTTTCCTCTTTTGTGTTAGACTAGGCCACAGACGGACAGGTATTGAGGCTTCTTCAGGTGAAAGAAGAGCTTTTCCATACAAATGTGTTATTGTCTACCAGCAGCTGAGTAAAGGCTTTCCCTTTTCCAGTTCAGAACTTCTACCAAGTGGGCCTACTGGGAAACCTTCCAAATGTACTGGGGGAGGAAGGGTTAGTAAAGATCTCTGGTATACACATTGCGCCTTGCACAAAACATGTAGAAGGACACAGCTCGATACATTGCAAAAGTCTGTGATGTTTCTACACACCCCAGAGTTTTAGCTCTTCTTATAATACGGCATGAACATGGATACAACTACATTGGCTTGGCAAAGATCCAGATCTTCAGTTTGTGTGGACTACCCTGGTCTTATCCAGCTCTGCAACAGACACACACGTTATTAATTGCAATCAAAATATGCAAGAAAACCCCCTTAGAGTTCCAGTTAGAGAAAGTCTGAAAACCCAGGAGTTTGCAGGCACTGCCTCTAACAATAACCCTTTTTTTTTGGTCTATGTGTGAGGACATCTATATGCTCATTCGAGAGCATGGCAGAAACTGACCAGTAGGTAGGCAAGTGTTTGGCTTTCACAGGTATTATTATCACAGGATAACAAATACTCTCTGCTCTGCAGCTCCCTCTTCTCTCTCCTCCAGCTGGACCCAGCATGGACCTTCAGCATCTCGGCAAACGGCTCCACCAACCATTTGTCGCAGTTTCCTACTCCAAATGTGTACTTAATTTTGCAGCCTTTAACTGTTTAGATGCTGCTATGCATATGTTAATAATTAATTACTTTGAGTAATTAGCAAGTCCTTATGGCTCTCCTTTGTATAAAATGGTCTTTGTGTTCCCAGCTCTTGTTTTATTAAGCGACAGCAGAAGTGAACAGTAGCTCTCATTGTTCTGTGATCTCATCAGCTCACACAAACTCATTTAGGTCAGGCTACACCAGGTTTGGATGCTCTTCCCAATTACGTAAAGGGACTTCAGTAGATTGAATTAGTGATTTGCAACTTGACAATTAATCTGCTGTGATTGAGTGCCAAATGAGCCAGAAGACACAGGATTGCTGCGGAAATTATTTGTGATGTAAAGAGTGGATTCCGGCTCCTGACCAAATTCATCTTTTTTCTTCAGAGGGGTTTTATCCAAGTAATATCATTAACATTACTATATATAATAAAGCTCCATATAAAATAAAGCTTTCCACTTACACATACATCAAAAATACTTTGTGGACGAAGATGCTATTTGAAATGAATAAGGGCAGCAGGATTTGTTCCAAAGATTTATCTTTTAATCACAGAAATGAATTGTGGCTCTCTGTCGCAGCCTCAAGTACTGAATGAGAACTCCTCACGTCTGCTCCCTGCAGGTGAAAATCAATTCCAGAAACTAAAAACCAAGGGAGGAAGAAGAAGCAGGAGATCCCCTTCTCCCGAAACCCTCCATCCCCCTATCTATTCCTATAAATCCAGAAAGTTTTCTAGGTTAATATCTGGACCCTTTCCATTTGCTGTTTTCCTGCCTTGGTATTACCTTGCAATTTTTTTACCAAGTGTCCAAAATCAGTTTTAAAAAGGAGGAAGGGTTTTTGTGAGCAAGAGTTGGTTTGGGTTTTTCTTTGTTTTCTGAAAAAAAAATAAAAATCCTAGTAGATAAGATACCAAGAATCTTCTCCAAAGCAGTGACAGACAATAATTTGTACTTCCGTAATGCCTGCACAATTGTGCAGCAAAATGTTTATGATCAGATAACGCTTTGGAGTAGGCAGAAATGGTTTAATTAATTTCAATAATGCCTTTCTTATTTACAGCAGCTGTAAGTGGGTATCTTCATGCTTAACTTCTACCTTGCATAATTTTGCATTAACACAACATTAAACAAGA
>WEIS01092816.1:0-10879 GCA_013389965.1 Todus mexicanus
ACACTAACTCTATCTCAGCCAAATCCAGTACAGCTGGTGTTGTTGAGGTGATCTCCCAGGCTTTGCCAGCTCCACTCCATGAAGGTCCCCAGTGCCCCCCTCCAATGTTGGTGTGGTTTGGCTGTCTCTCATGTAATTCTTCCTTACTCACTTGTGAAATGTTGTCATCCCTGATGGTACTTCTTGGGATTTTGTCAGCTTCTCACATGACTTTATCTCACTTCTGGCAATTTCTCTTTGTGCCCAGTAGTTTCCCACATGCTGTTGAATTAGCTTAACATCAGACCATGACCTAGACACTAGTCTAGTCATTACCTGCTGTCCCAACAGTCTCTACACATTTTGAGAACATTTCAGTTTTTTAGGTATTTCCCCTTTGATCTTGCCTGGGCTCATAGTTGTCTGCTCTTTAACAGAGTGATCATTTCCTGGAGGTGCATTGTCCCTTCAATAATGGTGTAAACTGGGATGTATAGATGAGTGCTCTCAGGATTGTGTTCATAGCGGATCTCTACAGATGTTGCAGAAAACAGGGATGATGTGGGATCAGATTGGTGTCTTCAGTGCTCTCTAAAGCTGAGAGAGAGCAATTGGAGGTGTTTAGGTATCTAGTCCTGTTTTAGGTTAGCAGTCAGTGTGCTATGATAGCAGTGGCAGATCACAATATAGAACCAGATATAAACCATCATTAACTATATATGGAAATCATGACGCTCATGTATACTGTTTGTGCTGAAGCTAAAGCTGACATGTTTTGTGAGGCTGGTGGCCTATGAATGCAGGGTATACCTTGAGAAGCTCTTTAGGACACCTGGATCTTTAAGATGTTCAAGGGCAGCTATGTACCATACACACGGTATCTTCTGTTAATGAGCTGTCCTGAATGCATCTGGTAGGTTCATGGTGTCACATCCCCCTCGTGGAAATGAAACTGTCTCAAAAAGTGACTAAAGTCTTGGAAAACAAATTAATGGTGCAAGATGAAGATAAGGTGAGGAAATGTTTTGTAAGAACAGAAAAATCCTTTCTCTAATAAAGAGTGGTGTTTTTGTTTTGAGTTAAAAAGAGAGTTTTTAAAGTATTTAGATAAAACTTTTGTCATGTTTTTGGGAATGCAATGGGTCCTCTCTGCCCCAGGACAGTAACAAAGGTATAAGTCACTCAAGTGACTGTATCTGGATGCTGGATGGTGAGTAGGAGTGATTCCCACAGAAGTTTTGGAAGTTTTGATGTGCCTGTGATACTATTCAAGCCCTTAAAAACTAAAATTCTAGATTATAAATCATCTACCTTGAAATTAAATGCATGAGTCACTCAGTAACCACATGATTCAGTTATAGCTGGCTTTGATGGACTTTTCTCTGATATTTATCTCATTTCATTGTGATTTTCTTGACTTCTGGGAAAAATGCAGCATTTTTTAACTCAAAATGACATTGAATCTGTACGCAGAATTCCTTTTGCTGTCAGAAGGAACAGGATTAGGTTTGCAGTGGTTACTACATCAAATTTTCTAATGAAAGATTAGTACATTCCCTTATTAAATATTCCTCTTTCATGATAATTCAGATATAGCTGTTCATCTGCTTGCGAAACTCTTAAATATCTTCAAATTCATCTCTGTCAATCAATGACAAAGTGAGCTGCATGAATACTAGGAAAATTACAATGGATTCAATTAACTTATTAATAAGACATTGGAATACTTTATAGCCCAGTAGCAGTGTGCTTTGGGACCTGATGCATTCACTGATAAATCTCCCAGACTGCTGAGCAGAAAATGGATTCCTTCTCAGTGATTCTGAAGTCACACTTAATCAGACAAAATCAGATATGTAATTCTGAGCTATTGCGTTACGGAATAGTGATGGTGGAAGCTGCAGAGTAGCAGAGATGAGATGTTTTGAAGGATTGGGCACTTTCTGCTGAAATTTTGCTTGTTTAGAAGAGAATTTGAGCCTAAACCCTTGAAGACAGAGACTCCATTTTGATTAGTGTCTATATCTATCAGTTGCAGTAGAGATGCTCTTAAAGGTATTTGTGAGGCAGAGTTACACAGACTCATGTGAATCTTTGATATTACATAGATGTTTATAATTGATTAATCTAGTAATACGCTAGCAATTCAGGCTGCTAAACACCTCGCATATGAGAAAGGTAAGATTCATAATGTGCAAATTCCGAGGAAAGTGGAACTTTGTCTCTGTTAATCTGTGCATGTTTTTATAGGTAGTGAAGGAACCAGTAGTTTTGTGTACAGTGCATTAATCCTAAATGCACAGGAAATGTATTAATATTGTAGAACACAACTGATGTCTTATTTTCTCTTTTATCTTTCAAGATCCTACGCTTGCCTTCAAAGTTTATTACCAAGGTAGAGCTGGAAGAGCTATTGCTAGTGCTTGACTACTATGACTGTGTTTGCTGTTGTTTGAGACACTGCACGGAGTGTTTTGGCCTGAGGAGATTTTGTCAACTACTCGGAGCAGAGGTGGTGAAATTCAGGAAAAAAATTAATCTGAAGGACTGGAGTGGGAGAGAGGTTGGGGGAGGCTACTTAAAAGTGCGCAGATAGTTGCAGTATTTATACATTTTATTATTAGTATCAGTGTCTGATTAATTTGAAATTGGTAATCTTGTCCTTAATTTGATTTTTTTAATTTATGAGTTCCTAGGTTGATGAGTTTGCTTTTCTTTGAAAACATACATTGACTCTTGCTCCACTTCTGATGGAAAGTATCCATGGCTATCTGTATGTATACTCGAAATAAAAGGTGTCAAAGCCTGTTCATTTCCAGTGGGATAGATACCATGTCATGGTTTATGTCCATATGGTCAAACTTGTTCTTAGAGCAGGCTGCCCCTGATCCTAATGGTTTTGGGGAATATGCACTCATTCATGCTGTTCTGGGATTGTGCCTGCATATTTTCTAGGAGCATGCTGGTTAGCATGGGCGGTTTCATGTCTTTAATCTACCTGAGTCCCTGACTCTGTTCACAACAGGGTGAAAAATGACTCTGTATAGGCTGTTCCATCCCTTTCATTCTGTGCAGTTTCTATACTACTTCATAACTTCTGATTGAAATCATTTTCACTAAGAATGAAAGCAAGGATTTTAAAATGTGCTATAAAAGGAATCTTACAGTTTGTCATTACTAAGGGAAACTAATTAAGGAAATAAACACTTCTTTTTTCTTTTGTATTTCAAGAAGCTAATTTATTTCCAAATGCAAGCTATGCTAACTCTTTAAAGAAAAGAGCATATGATAAGATTTCTGAGATTTTCAGATGCAACAGTAAAGATCCAATGGTGAAGACTTCAGAGGGGCTTGTGCAGACACAGCCTACAAGATCAGTTCTTGATTTGACAAATGTCATAAAAAGTTGTACAAACGCTTACCTTGGTTTTGTATTGTGGAGAGAAAAAAGGCAAGTGAGCTGGTTCAGGATCAGGAAATCTCAGCAAGAAAGAGAGAGCAAACCAGAGCCTGGGATCCATAAAACATAGTATAACCAGATGGTTAAAAATGGTGAATGTACCACTGTATTCAGTGTTGGTGTCGCTTCACCTTGAGTACACCTGAGTGTGCGCAGTTCTGGACCCCACAATTTAAGAAGGATGTGAAGGTCTTTGAATGCATCCAGAGGAGAGCAGCAAAGCTGGTGAAAGGGCTGGAAGGAATGTCCTATAAGGAACAGCTGTGGACTTTGTGTTTGTCCAATTTGAAGACAAGGAGGCTGAGAAGTGACCTTATTGCTCTCTGCAGCTTCCCTAAGAGGGTAAGTTGGAAAGGGAGGTTCTGATCTCTTGTCCCTGGGATCCAGTCGTGGGACTCATGGGAATTGTTCAAAGCAGCACCAGGGGAGGTTTAGACTGCACATAAGGATGCATTTATTTACTGAGAGGGTGGTCAAACACTGGAACGGACTTCCTAGAAAGATGGATGATGCCCAAACCTGTTAGTGTTTAAGCAACATTTGGACAATAATACCATGCTTTAATTTTTTGTTAGCCCTGAAGTGGTAAGGCAGTTGTACTAGATGATCATTACAGGTCCCATCCAACTGAAATAGTTGATTCTGTTCTATTTGTCTACCCGGTAGCTGACCCTGGATCCCAGTCTCCGCATTTGCTGGCACCTGGGCACATGAACCTTCAAGGCTGCAGCCTCTCTCCAGCTGCTGGTACTCAGGGTGGTTCCTTCATACACACACACATGCAAACAGGTGTCTTCGGCCACTCTCAGATCCTACAATCCCTCCAGCAGTTCTTCTGGACCTTGTTGTCCCTCCAGTAACTAGCCTGTATTCAATTAGATCTCTACCCCTTTGCACCCATCAGGCTCAGACATGAAGTTCTGATTCATTGTTACTAAAAAACGTTTTTCTGAGGATAGAAAGGAAACAAGGTATGTATTCCAAAAAATATAAGATAGTTTAATGATTTGCCTTGGTTTTTATTGTAGTTGCTAAATATTTTCTTTCTTTTTTCTTAAACTTGTTTTGGAGAAGGAATTAAAAGACAAGAAAATACACATTACATCCCCGCTTTTCTAAATTCAGTGGCAAGACTTCCAAGGAGAAATTTTCAGCCATTGAGCTTTTCCAGGTTTTCCATATGCATTTTCTTTTGTAAAAAAGTGGATCGGTGCCAAAACTTAAGGCAGTGCAAGCTGGATTAACTGCATTTAATCAATTTATCTGTTTCAATTTTCCTCAACATAAGGCCTTGTCCTCAGTTTCAAAGACAAGAGTGACAATTCTAAAAACATAAAGTTTTATGTGAATCCATTCTCCTAATATTAAGGAAGGTGAAAGTGTTATACAGGAGGGAGTGAAATGAGCTTTGAAATGATTTTGCATGCAGCTACTTAAGGGTTTTTTATCCCCTGTCTGTCTTGAAACAGAAAGAACATGCTTTCTGTGTCTCTTTTGAAAAGGTTCCATCTGAAGAAGACCAGAACTTGCTTTTTCACTCTTGACAGCTATGATGCACTCCCTGGATGCTTGATCCAAACACCACAAAGTGCTTTCATTACCTATTCCCATTTCTGTCTTTCCCATCTTCTGTTACTTTAAACATAGGAGCAGTGCTTTATCACCTTTGAACTGAAGCTGTGTGCTTATTACCGGTTTCATAACCACAGCTGGGTAACTGCTTTCCAGAAGGAAATTAAACCTGCATGGAAGAAAGAGAAAAAATTAAGGTCTTTTAAATAAATATGGTATGTTTTCTCTATCTAGTAGTCTTAGGAACAGCAGAAATTGTCAGGCTGGATCATGCTCCAGGTCTGTCCAGCCCAGCATCCTGCCTCTAACAGCAATCAGGACAGACTGCTTGGAGCAAGACACATGAACCCCAGCATACTCAGACATGGCATAATCTATTCCTCTGTAATGTCTCATTTTCGCTCTTTGGAGACCTGTAGTGGGGTAATTATTATAGTTTTGAATCTTGTGTTACTGTGCAAACTTCCTCTTCTTTGAATAGGGCTTTTATTCTCTCTCTCTCTCTCCTTTTTTTGCCTTCTCTTTTTTTTTCTGGGACAGAAGTAGGTGCAATGATATTCCCATATAACTACAACTGAAAGGGAAATATTGTTGAAACCCTAAGCTGGCTTATGGACTTTTCACATAGTTGAACAGTACGTTTTATGGGGACAATTTTGTAGCTCCTGAGACACAAATGAGTCAAGTACAGGTGTTGTGACAAGTTTCTGTCATATGTCTGGTGACAGGACCATATTGTCATGGGGACTTTATGGTGGTGGTGTTATATGGAGGTGATGAGCCAGCAGACATGTTTGGGTCTGCTCCTCCAATGCAAAGTCCTGTACCATCCTGCTATGTCCACCTCAGATGTCCCTCACTGTGAGAAACCCCTAATGTGTGTCAAAGCACAGAGTTTTCTACCCCATTACAGAAAACTTGGCTGGCCCTGCCATATAGAGTCACAGGTTGCAGCAAGTGTCTTGTCACTCTAAAAATCAAAGAAACATATATATGATTGCTGATTTTTGGCATGTTTGAGAATTTCACCCTTTCAGAGTAAGTCATTTTCTTTAACGGGCAGTCACAACTAGCATCCCTATTTGAAGAATGCAGAAGTCACAGTTCTCTAACTAATATTGGTTAATTAGCCAAAGAGATCTGTTGTTTTGATAAGTCCTGCCAGAGGAGATTGAATAGAACTCGAAGCCATCAAGACAGCCTGCACGTAAGAAGCACATGGGATTTTATTTCTTTTATTACAGGCTGGGATTTTTTTTTTCCGTTCATGAACTGAGATGCATATGTGTATCTTAAGCTACCTAAACCCCTCAAAGACCACTGCTCAGCTGCTGATTAACTCAAGAGGGTTAAATGACTAAATTTCCACTGTTGCACATATACAAAGCAGCTTATGTGCTGATCCTGCTCCATATTTTATGAGCTTCTTGGATCCCTCACTTAAACTGCAGCCCTAAACCTGGAGTTAATTCCCCTTGTCAGTCTCCCATAGTCCTTCTCAGAGAACTTCTCAACTGAAGACTGTTCTCAGCATACTGAATCCTTGGCACGTTACTTCAGGCTTTGTGAAATCTTACTTTTTATTCAAATCTTCCACAAAGCTTTCTCTGAATAACCTGCTAAAAACAAGAGTCTTCATTTATTATAGTTAACAGGAAGGTAAATTCCTTTTTTAACTTCAATACAATTCATACTCTGTTCTCCAGACTATTTTCAGGCATGCTAAGCCAGGATTTGAAACAGGTACCCTGCCTTGCAAAACTGCTGGGGACCTGACTTTGAACAAGGAGTAAACAGGAGAAAGCCAGAGATATGTTCTTGGTCATACAAGGAGCAGAACAAAGATAACGTATTGATTGTCTTGAAGAAAAGCCATATAATACTTGTTACACAAAACTGAATGCAACTGACCTCACCTGCAGAATAATATTTTTTTTAATAGCAATTTTTTTGTGAAAAAAACCCACCAATTTGAAAGATCTAAATTTTTAACTTTGTTTTGTTTTTTGTTTTGTTTTGTTTTCCATAGCTGGTTCTTTTCACACATGTCAGTATAATAAAAAGTCTCTGCCAAGTATTTCTGTCTCTACAATACATTTAGTAGGCTCCATGAACTTCTATCTGTATTGAGAAATGAAAAGTGAGGTGGTTCTTTAGGCAGTGCAGCCATTCATGCATACAAATCTCAGCCTCTTTAGTAAGCATGTACGATCACTGCTGCATAGAGGGCGAGAATTACTTCACAATGTGTTTCCGAAACAGATGTCACCCTAGAGCCATCTCTTCACTTTCTCAGGGAGTCTTGTAAGTTTACAAAAGAAGTTAATCTATTAAAAAGCTTTATGCTGTTCATTCAGCTTCAATTCCAGTGTCCAAAGACTCAGAGCTTCTGGCTATGATAATTTCTAATACATGCTTTCATCTATATTACCAATTTGCATGCATATAACCTGTAGGTTATCTGTAAAAAACTGGTGTTTCAGCATTAGTGTGTATTACATCCAAGTGCAAGAAGCAAAAGGACTATTTGGGAAACTTTTCTCCCGTAATAGTCTCCTTACTTCGATTTCCCATAGACTAATCCCTGTCCCACTCTTCTCCTCTTATTGATTTATTTTTTCTAGTCAATCAGGGGAAAAGTTTAGCTGAGATTTTGTACTCAGAGGCTTGTAAGGTGAGAAAAATTATTGCAAGTACATGTAGTACTTCAGAATGTATGATTGTTATAAGCTCTGTTTATAACATATAGATATATATTTATACATAATTCAGCTCTTTCAATTAATACTGTCTGCTTTCAATGAATACTTTCTGCTTTCAGAGACAGGACTGTCATCCTCCTCAGTCATACATTTTCCCCAGATACATTGCCATCACAGAAGGACATCTATTCATATAAGCTCCATAGCCCCACATAATTCATGACTTCGGAAAAAGAAACTTAGTGAAAAAGTTAGTTGGAGCCTCAGGCCTAGAAGAACAGTTACATGACCAGTCAAACTAGTAGACAGCAAGCACAATGGTATCAATATGGAGCATCTGAACAGCTGCTAGTGAAGAGGTGTCAACAGGCTGTTTGTACCTACCCCAGCCTCTGTATCTCAAGCTGAATCTCTACTTATCTCTTCTGCCTCCATTTCTTCTTTTCTCTCACTGTTCCTTCCTTCTATAACTCTTTATTTCCTTTACTGGTCATTTATTTGTCTCTGTTGAATTCTCCTCTGAAGACTTGTTCTCTTGTAAGGGCAGAGACTGTGTAATGTCCAGCAACATCAGACTTCCATGCGTTGTTCTTCCCCAGGTACCACTGTGTTAGGTCTTTCATTAAAAATAAGATAGGTAGAACCAGGAGTTCACTTTCAAAGAACTGACGAAATTAAACTGAGGAGCCTCACATACTTGCTAATACAACAAACTGAAGATGCTGAGAAGTAAAAACTTTGGTCTTCTCTAATCATCCAAATATGTACAATAGCTTCTACTGGATATTAATGAAGGCACACTTCAGAGGAACCTTGTTTATCAATATTTAACTTGTTTCCAAGGGTGGATCTGGGCTGACCTTCCCACAAAGTGGTTGAAAGCTGAGTGAACTTACCTACACTCACCAGTCCTTGATACTGTCTTTATCAGCTTGTCACCTCTTTGAAGCAGGGACAGCTTGGTTACACCTTAGCTGTACACTGCTCACTGATGAGGAGCTGCTTGCTCAGATTTTAGAAGTCAGTTAGTACCTTTGCAGCCCTCAGTGTTGTGCAGCTCATTTTCCAAGATATCCGGGCGTATGCTGGCGTTACCAGCTATGAATTAAGTAAATCTTATATGGAGCAAGATTGAAACCCCTGATGTCCCTGGGAAGCCAGTTCAGCCAGAACACCATCAATGCTGGAAGTGTTGCATCGATCAGTCAGAACAATGAGAAAATAACGGATGAAATGACATTTAGCAACAGGGACATCAGGAAAGCAGGATTTTTTAATTTTTTTTTTAACATTTGAAAATTGAACATTTCACTCTCTTTCATCCAAAAATCACTGTTTTGTGACAAGATCAATATTTTACTCTTAAAAACATCTGAGTAGAATAACAGCACTATCTTCAGAATACATGACAGTATTAGGAGACTACAAAGATCCGGAAAAATACAACTACTTTGATATTTGGCATCTAGAGCTTACTGGTTGAGAAGTCACAAGAATTATTTACTTTAAACATTAGAAATATAACTAGAATCCTAAAGGGGTTTTGGTGGGAGAGGGTTTTTGATGTTATAAAGACTTGTAACTCAAAACATTTAGTTTTCAGCAACTGGAAAGAGAAAACTAAACTCTAAGTTCTTCTCAGATTTTGATCACCAGGCTCTGAAATGCTTTCAATGTAGAGATTTTTGGAAAATGTTCCAGAGCTTCCAACGAACAAACTCAGATAAAACTGAAATATCTAACCTATGTAATATATATATCTTTGTATGAATAATAAAATTTTCTACTAATAAAAATGTCATGTGCCTTTGAAAGACACTATTTCCTAACACTTACATGAAAGTTGAACTGGGTGGCATTGCATCATTTAAATTTGCCTGGTGTTACAGACAGGTTGAGTTTTTAATACCTGCCAGTGTTAGCACAACACTGGAGTCCTCTGCCACAGTGCTGCTCCATTGCAGAGAGTTGTCAGGTTAATGGTGGATTGTATGCCTGGAACTAGTTAGTAAAGTTGACCTTCTGTTTCTCTTCAGGATAAACTACTAGCAGTTAATCTATCCAAAGTTTCCTATTCATACAAGAATGGGTAAATGATAGGTTTTCAGTGAAATTTAATCTGTTAATATTAAGAAGTTCTTCATTTACAGTCTTCTACTGCAGCAAGAGTCTCAGTAGATTTATCAAGGTTTTATTATGTTTCTCTGTAACGTTTACTGTTGACCACTGCCAGAGGGAGGTTAATGGGCTAATTGGATTTAAGTTTGATTCCGTACCTCTTCTTTTATGTTCCCAGAGCTCCTGTATGTATTTTATTATCACAATCTACTACTAAATACATAGGTTGTGATCCTGTAATCCTTGTTTCTCCACAACAGGGAGGATAAGATTTTGTTGCCTAAATATAGGAGGTTAACATTATTTTAAGCACAGAAGGATATACTTTCAGGCTTCCAGCTGCTGCTTCTGAAGGATACAGTTCTTCCAGACCTGTCCCCCTGCACATATTTAGGACACTCTTGGGTGCCCCACATTGCACTAGGAGCCTGCAGAGCCTGTAAAAAGGCAGCTGAATCCAGCTCAGACAGTTTTATATCATTTTACATGTTACACAGTGTCTAGCACAATGAATCTCATATCCTGATGAGTGGCTGCGTGCTATAAGCAATACTAAATGCTTTGTGAGACGGCCATAAATGTGAACCTAGAAAAAAACACATATAGATCAAATCTGTGCTATAAAATGTCTTCAGAGTGGAAATATTTATTTTTCTTCTGTATTGGGTTTGGCCGAGATGGACTTAGGGAGATGAGGCGGACAGGATCTTGAGAGGGGTCACAGTCAGGACAGCTGACCCAAATAGTCCAAAGAGGTATTCCACACCATATGACATCAGCTCAGTAATAAAAGCTGGAGGAAAATGGAGGGAGCGGGGTGGGCCATCCATGGCAGAAGATGTTTGTCCCCCAAGCAACCGCTATGCGTATCGGAGACCTGCGTCCTGGGAGAAGCCAAACATCACCTGCTATGGGAAGTAGAGATTAAATTCTGTATTTTGCTTTGCTTCGTGTGCGTGGCCTTGAATTCTTTTTTTTTCCTATTAAACTGCCTTTATCATAACCCATGGGTTGATTCCATCTTATTCTCTTCCCCCTTGTCATGTTG